>JAYMSL010003022.1:0-13125 GCA_036897195.1 Plantago coronopus | reverse complement strand
TTTGATACCAGAATTCCATCTCATCTAAAAGCTCGAAACTTGTAGCGAGTTGTGAAATCTAGTCATATATATTAATTCACCAATAATTTACACATTCCAACTATTCACATTATTTTGCATATAATCAAAACCAAGTTATAATCAATTAAAGAATTTGTGAACATCCACCTTACAATTTACAACACATCAGTAATCGTAACTGTTAATCGTGATTTTGGTAATGATGCAAGAGGATTTCTTTCTACTCCTTCCGTCCCACAAAACTTTACCCACTTTACATTTTTTAGTGTCCCACAAAATTTTACCCATTACAAAATAAGGAAGGTACCCCACACACTAAAACATTGTTTTACACCAATATTACTACTTTATCACCAAAAATTAATCTACCTCATTTTTTCATTTACTCTATTACTTTAATTCATTTTGTTAAACTGCACGCCAAATTTAGTAGATGGGTAAAATTTTGTGGGACGGAAGTAAGGAGTGTCTATCTTATTGCTTTATGGTCGCAGAGATGGATAGTTTTAGTGAGTTGTAGATGGTGTCTTGTTTAGATTTGTACTCCCTCTATCCCACAAAACATTACCCGTTAGAGTTGGCGCGTGGTTTAAAAAAATGAGTTAAATTAATGGAGTAAAAATGAAATATTAAGTGGGGTAGGTTACTTTTTGAGAATGTATAGTGATAAATAATTGTATTGATATTAAAATAATGTTTTAGTGCGGGTAGTTTCCTTATTTGGTAATGGGTAAAGTTTTGTGGGACGTCCGAAAATGGAAAGTGGGTAAAGTTTTGTGGGACGGAGGGAGTACCACGTAAATTTGAGGAGGTTGATAGTCTAATCTCATTTTCATTAAAGTTCCTTCACTAGTAACTAGTAGTAAGTTACAATACAAAATTACAAATGATCTAGTACCTTTTGTGTCAAAATAATGAAAGCCCTTTGGTACTCTTTGTGCCAAATAAAAAGATAAGTCTCCTTTGTGCCAAAAATACAAAAGTTTGGTATCTTCTGAACAAACAACCCAATTCAAACTAAGAAAAGGGAAACACGAACACCTTGTGTTGTTGTATTTGCACCAAAACTTGAAGAGATGGCAGGAGTACAAACTTCTTAGGCAATTCAGAACACTCCTTGAAGCTACGATGTATGGGTTCATTTCAACTTTCTTGCTGTCCGCGTCAGTAAATGCCTTATGCACAAGCAGTTTGAATCGTACATCACCGCACAGTTCTCCTGGCATTTGGTTTTGTCAGTGCTTCAATGAGTCTGTACATCCATCTATCAAGCATTCCTGTCATTTTCCAGATATCACTCATATCAGGATATATAAAGCGCTCACAATTGAACTCCATCTTTTACCTAACATGTTCTAGATATGCAAAGTTGCAAACATTATAATCAACAAAGCAGACAAATGAGTCTGCTAGATGAATTTCCACAGGTCGAGATGTTAAAAAAAGTTAGAAGTGGGAAAGGATTTCAGCAAGACTTTACACGTACTTATTTTCTGTCAGCGGAGTGCTGAGCAACATAAAATGCCTCAACAACAAGTTGGTCTCTTTTACCTACAACTACCTCTCTTTCTTTCTTTATTTTCTGTCTGCTTGATAAATGTTCATGGATTTAAGTTATGCAGCTAATTAGTCTAGAATATCTACACCCATACCCCTCAACTGAGACAAATTTCATTTTCATAAATTGATAACTCATGAACTCAGAAGACCAAGCATTCAACTGAGTTCCATGATTAAAGTAATAAAAAAATTGAAGCGGCAAAGCGAGGATCAATAATGGTTCTCCATTTACCCCCGAGGTGACTCAGACCCCTGACCTAGACCCCTGACCTATTGGTTGGAGGGGAAGCTTCTTACCAACCGAGCTAAACTTCGCTGTCCATGATCAAGGTAATAATAACTCCCTTTTCAGTTTTCTTTAGTTGAATAGAGTGTTCTACATGAATTACTCTAGTATTTCCATCAAGAAATGCAGCCAAAAGTTCAATATTGACCAACTTTAAGCATTACCCGTGGCCCCTAGAATGTCTCAAATAGTAGAACCACAACCTCATGGAATGGGAGAAACAGACATGAAAATTTTGAACTCTACCAGTATTTTATGGCCAAGTAACAACCCAAGCCACAGTCCTCCAGAAAACTCATAAAAGAATACCTAGTCTAACGGTAATCCAGTTATTCTTAAAAAAGAGTAAGTACATGTGATTTTCCTGATGTTCATGGAAGCAGGTTTTAAATGAGAATTTCATTATATGGAATCAATGATAATTAAAGCAAAGGCCAATAACATACCTGTTAAGGCAAAGGTACCGCCCAATACTGCACAAAGCCGTGTGATGAAGTGCAGAAAACTACGACGTTCTTCTCTTATGGTCACCGTAATTGGTGACAAGTCATACAAAAAGTATACAGCTGGAGAAACCAACTTTAGTGTTTAGCATAACATGGCCATAGTTCGTTTGGAGGGGGGACTGATCAAGAAGGTAAATTAATAATGCCGGGGTATAATAAATCTTACCAGGCCACATTCTATCAAACTCGCCAATAGGAGAAAAGTACTCGGTGACAGAGAATTGGTTCGTGGGCAAAACTTCCTTTGAAATATACTTGTACTCGGTTGGAACAATCTACATAGCAGGACATTCATAACCAAGTACAAAATTTTCAGAGAGTAAAATAAGCAAACTTCATAAGCTAAAAATTCAAGAAAGTTGTCACACCTTTATGTAGTACTTGAATGTTCCACTTGCTCCACGCAGAATCCGGACTGTGTCATCAAGGGGGTTATGAATCCCAGGATATTTGGGTCCAAAAGATAAGTCATGAATGACGTGACTCACATTTACATGAGAAGAACCATCAAAGATCTGCAGAATTTACATATGGTCAGATACTTGAGGCAGAGTAACGAAGTTTAATAACCATTATCACATACCAAAAAGAAGAAAATGAAATTGCCATAAGTATGAACCGTATCAAGTACAGTGAAACAGAAAGTTGTTTTAGAATATCCGAATTAAATTATCAGGATCTTTCGATTGCTTGAACTACATGTCCATCTTTTTATGATTTTTTTCCACGAAATTTCAGGTGCAATTCAACATATGGTTTTAATATGCAATCTAAAAATTGAAGATACTCTGCAATGCAAAAAAGCGGTCGTTGAATAGGAGTGATGAACATTCACTGCTAAGTTAGTTGCAGTTATCCGATTTTGTAAATGAGCCAGGAAGAGACAGCACCATTGACATGGCCAAATACAATAGGAGATAAATGTTTTAGGCTATATTTACTGAATCACCAAATGGTACGTAATCAAACAAGTCCTAACTTCAATGCACTGTTTCTGAATCAATCATAATGGTTTTTTGCATGAAGTGGTTATGTGGTTTATCACCCAGAAGCAATTCTCATTTGTAGTACTTTAGTATACAGCATCTACAGCAACAGAATTGTTGCTTAGCTTCAGTGTTTGATTCCAGAATCATTTCCAGATAAAATCAGATGAAGAAATTGAAAGCTAACCTTTTGTGCGACAAAGATGTTCAGTCCATGAACTGAGATATGAAAGTTCCCAGCAACTCTTTGGACATCCAGAATTCCATACACCTGAAATACAGAAGTAACCATGCAACAGATTAAGGATCTGAAAATAAGCAGGGGTTATTTTATATCTGAAATCTTCCTTTAGCCAAGTTCCAGAATGGACAGAGTCCTACCCGACAACCTTCACCATTAGCCAATGCCTGCTTCACCTTTTTAATCATAGTTTCTGCTTCCTCATCAAGATTGTGATGTTTAATTTTAAGTTCAGTCTCCTCATGATGATCTTTATGGTCATCTGATCATGTCAAAGTATTATCAGAATCACAAACCTAGAAAACACTACTCTATAAAGAACAGGCCCATAAGAAACTCTAATACTCTTATTTTGGGAAACATTATAAATCATTATAAGACAGAACTAGGACCAACTACGCCTATTTCATCCCTTTAAATTGCTTGGCGATTGCATCAGATATTTTAGATATGATTATACACCAATCAGGGGCACACAAAATTCATAAAGAGGAAGTCTCTTGGGAAATTGTTTTGAGAAGGATGGATACACATTATTATTATTATACATATAACTAAGAACAACGATGGTATAATTACCAAATTTTGTGTATTTTACGCATATTAATAAGGGAAAAAATACGTTTAGTTAAGAAACATTAGCATGTTACTCGAAAACATCAACATCATGGATTTATTTACTTAATAACACCGGTCGTCTCTTTTAAGTTAAAAAGAGACCGTCTTTCACAAGTCTTTGTGATTCACAAAATTGACCACATTAAGGCTCTGTTCTTATCACCTTAAATTCAGGCCCATTTAGTTTGGATCACTTCACTTCAGTTTGGATCAGTTCAGGTATGCTTAGTTGAAAATTATACCTCAAATAAGTTCAGTTCAGGTTCATTCAGTTAAGTGAAGATTAATTAAGTTCAGTTCAGAGATTTTTGGGCGAATTAAACAGAGCACCCTAAGAGCATTCACATCAGTTTCCTTATAAAATATCACCTAAAACTTCCCCTAACTCTCTCCCTATAAATTTTTCCGCACTTATTCAGTAATGAAACAAAATCAGATTCCATATTTTATATACAAAATTCAAAAATAATAAACCGGTTTAGAAAAAGTGTACTACAAATTTTTTAGGGGATTCTTAAATCTTGGCATGTGAAAAGAATTCCCTATAATTTTCCTGCGGGCCCATCAAATTTAGGGAATCTGCTGCATGACATTTTTACACTTTTTTCACGATTTTTTACCGATATTTAGGCACAAAATCGATTTTAGGTGATCTGATGTGAATGCTCTAAATGTACATATTATAAATCATTCCTCATAAGCATACCATAATATTGGCTAATCTATAGGAACCTTCACAATAACTTGGAGCTTAATGACCAGCACCATTCGGAATTTCATGTGCAAAAATAGGTGGAAATATGCCAAATACATGACCAACTCAAATATATACAACTCGTTTTGGAAAAGGAATAATAACAATTGAGAATGGGGAGACAGAATCCACAATGTTTCTCGTAAGATGGTTATCTCATGTCTATTTAGTCTATCCTTGTATCAATGATAAAAGTATTCAGGTGGTCTGAGCTGTTGAGCTTCGCTTTGAAAAAGGCTAAGAAAAGGAAGTTATACTAGCATTATAGAGCAAGGCAGCAGCTATAGTAATCAAGCAGTCCTATTTGGCAATTGTCGTTTTAATGTACATGATGCTTCAATGAATATAAGTATGGGACTATAGGGCTAGTCTAGGGGCAGGATTAAATTAAGCTTCCCATCAATATTATGCATCATAAAATCATGTACATGAAGTTTAAGTAGCAGTGACACAAGTTTCATATTACAATTCAATAATTAACATCATGTCATCTGATAGCATACGATCAGGGGGTTTATTTTCTTCTGCTACTACAGAACTCTGTATCACTGAGGTGGGACCTTAAGTTGAAGGTAAAGCATGACTCAGTATAATGACAATGGTCGCAGTGTCCATATCAGAAGCAAATGAGCAAAATCTTCACACAAATTCAGATCTGAAAGCAAAGGATACTTTCTTCAAGAGTTATTCATGAACTAACCATGACTGTGAGCTGTGTTTCCCTTCTCCACGAGGTCAGATATATACTCTGTGCCAATTATGTGGCCTTCATTATTCAATCGCAGCTGCGGAAACACTTGATGTTTGAGAACAAGAGCACACATGCAAGCCAGCTTAACAATCACAGATATAGATATTGTATGGAACATATACATATGCATACTAGAAGGCCAGTTTTAACTCCAATATACTTTTGTTTGTTAAAATTGATAATTTTCCTTGCTTTACATTTGTATGGGGATTCTAAAAAAATGCAGTGAGGCCTTATAAAAGTATGTGTAAATTGCACTATACAGGTAAAAAAAAGTAAGAAGAGAAAGTAAATAGAGAGCCCAAACCTTCCATATATTTGTGTCCAGGTCAACTTCATGTTTCCCAGACATATCGATTGCATCTACACTTAGTACTGGAAAGATAAACAAAGGAAAAAGAATCAAGTACATCGATTAAAAGTTCCAGCAAAAAACAATATAACACATAAAAAATACTAAAAAAGGCCAACTAACCATCACAAGGTAAAGATGGGAATGACATATTTATATGAATTGGAAGTGTTTCCCCACGTTTCAAGTCAACTGCCATCTGCCAAAAAGAGGTAATATCATGCAATTAAGAACCACTAAAGACTTAACTAAATACCAAGAGTTACAAGCTGAAGTGTAGATCAGTTGAACTACAGATTCGGCAGACAAGCGTAAAGATAAAAAATACTGATTAGAAGAGTTAAACTAACCTCGTGTACCGTATAAGTTGAAAGATAATACGTCAACTCATGCAAGAACAAAGTTGCCATGACCGCCAATCCGACAATTGAAACTATATGATTGCAAAAAAATCAAGTTAGAGGTGGTGTATCGGTCACTGATCGAACCTTTCTCAGGATATTCATTGCAGCAATCACTCGAGATCAACAGATAAAGGCATGACATACTAGGTACTAGGTAGATTACACAAGAATCACTCATCATCAGCCTAGATTGGACGTTTTGTTTTCTTTTAGGGTAATCGAAGTGTAAATAAGTAACTCCAGAATAAGATTGTGCAATTGCTCACACAGTTATACAAACATATACAGCCAGCAAAAGGGTATCAAAGCTAAAAGGACTCTCAGAATCTACCATAATGCCACGCGCCTCATGGAGAATTCTGGAAATCAAGCACTTCTATACATTGACTTCTAAGTACTGTTGCATTTACCTCTAAAAAACTAAAACAAGCAATCATGGATTAACGTTTGCTACGCCTTCCACCGAATCATTCCATACTCAGCCAATACAAACTGAATTTACGAAAATGATGTATGCAGTATTTAGAACTTTGTGAAAAAATCCGTTACCTGTTTGATAACTAACCTAAAAATATCACCAACACAACACTTAAATCCGGACCAAGCAAAAACTAACATTTCCATAAAAACACAACACAGGATGTTAAAATCAGCTGAGTAAAAAACAACAAAACATTTACCGAGGGCACCGGATTTTGTCTTCTGGAGCAAATGCTCCTCAGCTCGCGGAAACGCATCGAGGCTCTTCAGCGTTTGCTTGAAATTACCCATCGTTTGCAACTTTTTTTTTTCTTATTCACTATTTAACAACCCTACAATCGGACAATTCCTCTCCAGATCAGATGATCGTCAACATCTATCTGCTATGCACAAAAATTGAACCGGAAATTCATGAGGAATACGAAATCCTAATCTAGGAGCTTAAATTAACAGTGAATCGAATTGTGGTAACGTATGCTCGAGAGGAAATTACCTGTGGAGAGAGGAAAACTGTGAAATCTCAGCCAGCAAGATGAAACTGTTTATTTCGAGAGAGGACAAGAGACAGTTGTTTGTTGTTAGTCGTTTCAGCTAAATTTAGAATCAGCTACAGACAGACTCATGTTTCAAGCCCAAATGCTTCTTCCTGCTTAAATAACTTGGGCTTATCCATTGCCTGCCAATATATGGCCCAATTTTAATAATTAACTCATACTCCCTCCGTCCAAGCACAAGCTTCCCATTTGTGTTTTGGTCAACAAAATAAAATTTTGATTATTATATTATAAGTGGATGTAGTGGGAGTACTTTTTGGTGTGTTGTAATTAAATGGGTGGATAAAGATTGGAGACCACATGTCCAAAAAAGGAAACGGGAAGCTTTGTAATGGACTACTAAAATGGAAAGTGGGAAACTATTGACTGGACGGAGGGAGTATTTATTTAGCCGGCACAAAGTACTGTCGTTACTAACTTCGTCTCACAAAACTTTAGCGATTTATAATTTCTTGATTGTTAAACAGGATGCTAACACACACATCAAAAATATTATTTTGCATCAATATTAGTAATATGTACAAAAATGAAAATAAGAACCTTTAAAAGAAATATCTAAAATGAAAAAATGGGAAAATTAGAAGAGAATGGTTGAAGTACAACTTTACCATTACATATCTCCAAAAAGTGACATATATCGCTAACTTTTCTCATTAATGTTCGATTGGTACATGAAAACGTAGCGCAACTCAGTTGATAAGCGTTTATCCTCCAACTAATAGTTCGGGGTTTAAGTCACCTTTCCCGCTTCAGAAAAAGAAAAAAAAAGTTTCCATTGCTACGGTTCTTAGTGTTCCAAGTCATGTTATTGTGGATTGAAACAATGGCCAGCCCCATGCGAATATTAATCTCCATCTACTAGAGATGATTAAAGACACTATACTTGTAAGCTCTGAGATTTTGAGAGCCTGAATCATTACAAGTAGAACACCGCTTCTCATTCGAACACAAGTAATAATTTGATTCTTTCTCAACAGAACAAACAAAAGATGTTAAAGGTATCTAAAGATATGGTAACAGTTGACACCATTTTTGTCATGTTAAATGGGCAAGGAAACAATAGAAACCAGCCACTAGCTTCTCTCTGATATGCAGTAGCTAAACACATTTTAAAATTTTTGGTACTCCTCAACTACACAAGTGAATTCAGAATTTCAAATACCCAAAAAGGTTTTTAGTTTTTACATTATAAGACTAGTCAATAGTTTCCTCGAGTCCTCGTGCTTTCTGTGAGTTTCTTCCAGACCACCTTCCCGCAATGTGCCAAAGTCAGGATTGACAACACATGCAGCAGCGGTAAGCCAATGATGCAGCCTCCAGATGCAAGATTTGTTAATGTCTGGGGAGAAAAAGTTCTCTCAGTACCATAGTATGATAGTAGTATCAAATTTGTGCATAATATAGAATTGATGCAACAATTGTGTAAGGGGCCAAATATATACTTACAAGCATTCCAGCAGCAATATGCACGCCAGGGACAAGATACTGATCCAATTTGTTTGCTTCAGAATATCCGTTAAATGCGATAACCATTGAGAAGGTGTGGATTGTCACGAATGCAAGAGCTATAATTGCTGCAGAGACAATAGATCCATACTAGCCATTCAAAACCAAGTAGTTACGCAGTACTAGAGTGTTTAATGGAATATATTTTCTAAAATGATAAAATCCATCAATAAGCAGGAGACGATAGGCATGCATTCAATAAGACATGATATATATCCAACATGTGCATACCATATTGACTACTATAGCAACAAACTAGTACACTTACTATTTTAAATCACTTTGACCTCAAAAGTAAATCACTTACCAGAAACAAGAAAGAATGGCATCTGTGGACATTTCTCTACATAATATGTTCCAGGCCCGAATGCAGGAGTCAAAAGGCTAACACAGAAGAAGACTGCATGGGCCACACCATGACCCATACCACCAGCTGCATAACAACATAAAATCAGATTGACATCTAACTCCAGTAAAAGTGCTTAGGAGGATGAACATCGGTTCTTTGCTATAACGTATTTTGTTTGAACTATAAGTCATGCTAACGAATTTGCAGCTCGTTACAGGAAACAATAAGTAGTTACATTTAATCATGCTATCCAAATGGCAAAACTATTATAACATGTGAACTCGAGTCTAGCCAAGAAATTCTTGGATCATGCAGCTCTGAAAAGCATTGATTTCTCTGAGTTTCACACACTTTTGTTTCTATTCTTACCTGTCGCATTAAACAATGATTGTTCAGGTGATTATGAATAACAACAGATGCATTGAAGTGATTCTATTCTAGAACTTTTGATTGTATAAAGTGTACAAATGGAGAACGCTGATGTTGAATAACAGCATTAAAACCTCAACCCGGAGTTATAGATGAAGGTGAAAGCACCAATAAAGCAAATATTTACCAGCCAAACTTACCCAAGGCAATTTGCATTTTATCTGTAATAAAGAGGCGGGGCTTGGATACTCTATCTGCAAAAGTATCAAGTAATTCTTCCATCTTCCTAATAAAGATCCAAAAGAATTATTAAAATAATATCCAAGTTAGATGATGAAATTAGACACATCGTTTTAGTGTTCCTATATGATACAGCACCAGCATGAAACAGATGATGAAATTACACACAGCGTGTAGAAAACATCTTTCAACAAGCATGCAGAGGATTCTATCATTTGTTCTCCTATAAGGTTTCATTTAAGGGAAACCAAGACAATGGGACAGAAGCAGCAACATAACAGGATACTAAGAACTTCATTTAGAAATATGAAGAGACTGCATCTTCCAGAACTTTACGAGGCATATCACATTATGGTGTCTTCAGTCTTCTGTCACACAACTAGAAATTATGTTCAGAGCGTAGACTACAGGAAGCTGATTGTGCAGAACTACTTTTGAACTTGATTCTATAAAGAACACGGCTTGTGCATATCATTGCGCAGCAGTTTTGGCAAAACTCCAGAAACTTTGGACGAATCCAAATTACATATCCTCAATAAGTTTCAAGACTTCAAGCAAAGAATAATAGTATAAAAGACAATCTTCACGACTTACAACCAAAACAACTATGTGTCTCTACTTATTTTCTTCTCAGGTCATAACTCATACAGTAAGACTTAAGATACATGAAAACTCAGCTAATATCACACTGAACAGCCATTTAATACCAAGTTTGAACCCCCCATACACTTGACAGCTCAATAGCAGTGAATATGTCAGATGCATTAGCGGGAACTCAGCTCATATCACATTGAACCGCCATTTTACACATACTTCACATTAAACATACTCAACTAATCCTACTTTCCCAGGGGATTCAGAAACAATCGCACTTTCATAAGCACACGATAAACGTCTAAGAAGTCATCAGAATCCATAATCAGCTTGTGCAGCTAAACATAGAGCCTTACTTGTACAGTCTCCATAGAACAAGGCGCAGAGCTTCTTGAAAAGCAACGGAAGTGATGATCAGAACAGCATTAGCCCAAAACGACGCTGTTTTCATGGGTAGAAACGGTCTCCAGATTGCCGATAGAACAATGAGGCTCATTAGCCATAGTAATGTACTGTAAACAATAACAAGAAGGAATACAACAAATGTCTCTCAATTAACTCCACCAAACTACGATTAAACATAACTTAACATCGAATTTGGCAATTTGAGAGTGAGAAAAGGCACCTGGAGAGAAGAGTGAGAACGAGGAAGGGTTTTGGGGAAATAATAGCGACGAATAGTGCGAGTGACGGACCTAGGGCTATCAGAACGTACCCAATCCCCGCCGCAACTGTCATTTCCGCCGAATTCTACGGTGGCAATCCGGCGTGATTAGGCGAGCACCATTGAAGTTTCAGTGAAAGAGCTCGATCGTGATTATTATTGAATCTGTTTTTGACTTTTCAGTTTTCACTCATTCCCTTTCAGGTTCTTCCTTCAGATATTCTTTGAAAATTGAAATTGCCCATAGTAGTAACTTTGGTCAACAAGTGGTAGTAACTTTTTCTAATGGACCGTTTGGTAGGAAGTGAGGCTTCACGAACTCTCAATCAAACTCTCCAAATATTTAGCGGAGTTGACGAAAATCAAAGTTGAAAACTTGAGTTGAAGTCTTCGTTTGATTGAACTCCGGAAGTGAAAACCGGTTTTCGCTTGAAGAGTTGAGTGTAGAGTTCGATTATGAGTTATTTGAACTCTTTGTTCGGTAGAAAGGATTTTTTTTTGTTGAACTCCAGTAATTGAAGAGTTGGATGTGCATTTGGACGGATTATATTGTTCAGCTGGATATGGGAAGTGGGCCTGCGAATTGGGCCACCGAAATTGAGAGCCCAAACATTTGTGTTTGGACTTGCAAAAATGATGGGCCACCTCATATTCTTCAATTTTCCCATTGAATTTAAGCGTGACCCAATATTGTTTGACCCGTGTTAACAACAAATGTATCGAATTTATTTGGACACGTTTTGTAGTATATCATGTTTTCATATATATGTCGAAAATATATCGCAATAAAATACGTAAAGTGTACACAAATGAATAATGAAATCGTGTATACTTGTATTTGTGAGACGATGATTTCGGGGTCGCGTAATTTTAAACTTGTCACGTCGGTAATATGTTTAAATACTAGAGTAGGTTATTTTCATAAGAAAGTGGTTTGTTTTGCATTTGGTAATACTACAAATTATATGATATATATATACTAGTATGATGAACAAATCTTAACCCACCATATTTTGAGTGAGGGATAAATGAAATAGAACTGAACCTGGAAATAATGCCATCTCTCATCAGCATTTTCTTCGGTTACAGGTTCGGGAACGACAAGAAACATCTTGTGAACTATAAGGACTGCCTTCAGAACAGCTCCAAAGTGCTTGCTAAGTGTCTGACCCGAGCGATTGAACAAGTAGTGTGCATCTCGATTGGTGTTGTTATTGGCTATGACACTAAGAAACATAGCTACCTGTTCTTTAACACTCACATATTTGCCCTCTTTCAACCCCCCCCCCCTTAAAAACCGCACACAGCTTCATGAAACAATTACGGTCCATACAAAGTTTTTTAATGCATGCAGTATCATGCTCCTCAAACATGCGAAAGAGGTTGTAAGTATGTGGAGAGCATGTTGTATCATACTGTACCTCAACTTATCCTTAGCTATTCTTAGGTAAGTCCGGAAAATTTTCCTATTAAACTCAGAACCTACCACGCACATAGTCTGCATGAACTGTAAATTTATTTAACTAGCTTGGACAAACAGGGTTAGATTTCTTCTCTGTTGCACATTCATTCTCACAATTATCGAACGAGTTCCTGGTTTTAGTAAAATGTTATTAACGATCAACTTTATACGTCATCAGTACACAAACAACACATAATTCAACACATGAACTAACAATGCCTACATCCTATCAATCACAAAAAGTTGCAAAAAGGTTGAATCCACAGAAGTGTACCTTGACTGCAGTAGGTACTTCCAAAATCCGCACCGCACCGACAACTTTCAGACAATACACCTACGCCTTGCTTTGACGGACGATGAACTTCCTCTGTCACGAATAGCAAAACAGAATTACCAAACCGTAGATAAATCAGAAATGTCTGACCTGC
>JAYMSL010003021.1:0-13125 GCA_036897195.1 Plantago coronopus | reverse complement strand
ATTTTTTTGAATTTTCGTTGATGAATTATAATGAGTAAATAAAATTATTATATTTACCATATATATATAGGGGGACAAGAATCTGGTCTAGACCAATAGGAATGGAGTATTGGTTTTTGAATTGACCAATGAGGAGTCGAGAAATTTTTGTGCTATAGAGAATATATAGATTGTTAAATGACATTGACACTAATATTTGAACTTTTCGTTTTCTTTTTTTTTGAAAAAAAACGTGTATTTCTTTAATTATTTGTACATTCGGAATATTTCTCTTGAAAAATGATATAATGATTTAGTATATGTTTAATTCGGCTGAAATTCTAAATTGAACTAAGCTAAATTTAATTAACTTGAACTGATTTATACAAAAACAAATTTTCATTGCGCAATCTGAACTAACTCGAACTGAACTTATCTGAACTGGATTGAATGGACATAAACTAAATTAACTAAATGTTAACAAAACTGAATATAATGTGAATTGAATATCGACTTAGTAGAGTACCGCCCTCTAAGTTAAAAATAATAATAATAAGTATTTTACATACAAGCTACACAGAGGAGTAATCTCTTACTAATAGTAAATTATTGAAAGGACAATTTGAAATCTGCATTAAAAAAGTGTCACCTTCTGAAATACTGACATTTTCATGATTATTATTTATACATTTCTACGTTCACCTAAGATATTATTGTGTAATTAAATAACATGAGAGGACAAAATCAAGGAATTAATTATATGTGTGCCAACTAATAATATGACCCATTAATAATATAAAAATATATTATTGAAGTTTTCAGTTCACAAATGTATACTCATATAATTAGTAGTGTATATAATTGTGATTAAGTTGTTTCTAAATTACCACTATTATTAGTTTAGTTATATAAATCATGATTTATTTAGTATATAATGGACTTTACCGCCCCATAAGACAAAATGGAACCACATACTTCTAATTTCCCAGAAGATGCTAAATGTGTTGAATTTTAATTTGTCACATAAAATACATGATCGAGAGATAGCACGAAAATTTTCAACACGTATTCATGACGAGTTTTAGCTGATAACTGATTTATCACTTTATAATTTTGAGAAAATTACATAAAATATATTTTTTTAATTTATTTGAACAAATAAAACTATTATATATTATAGTTAAAAGACGTTATATGATAAGATGATTGATCATATACAACCGAAAACAAAATTTCATCCGGATATGAGTGTCCGCAGGTATATAATGCATGTTAATTCCAATTAAAAAGAATTTAACTACTTACATAGTTTCAGTAAAAGACTTTTGTTTTCAGGTTTGACAAGTCAAAACTCACAAGTCTACTGTTAATTACTTGGATTTCTTAATAATATTTTTTCTGACTTTTAAAAGTCTTATTTTTCACTCGACCCGTGTGATGAGTCATATCATATACTACACAATAATCTAGTTGTATCTTTGACAAAGTGTTCATAACAACATGCATTAGGTCATTAGGTGGTACAAATTAAATTATAGATAATTAATTAATTATTATTAATTAATTAGTCAAAAGATGCATGTTATTTGTCAATACCAAATCACCTCTCATGTACGTCGTATCTCATTGTTTGATTGTGCTAGCTTGTAAATACAATTATTTAAAGATTAAGTAAACAATTAAATAAATGTGTAGATTAAATTATTATTAATCTAATTAATTTGAAGGAATCGAAATCCATATCAAATCTTGAGCACAGGTCACGCAGTAACCAAGAAGAGCTGCTAATATAATCAAATCACATGAGTAGTATTATTTCAAATTTCAATGGTGCATCATAATATTTTACGTACTACTTCAATTTTTCAGATACTTTAAATTGGTTGAAAACTATATTTGTATGTAGTAGTCGTTTTAGTGCTTCACTCTTTGGAATTGGGGTTGATATGCAGTCCATTTGCACTCATATACGTGTACAGTTGCTAATTTCGAGTTTAATAATTTTGTCATTTAAAAAATCAATAAAATCCATACTTTTTTCTTTAAAAATAAAAACTCTGGAGGTAAGTGAGTCAAGCAATTTGAATGTAATGCTCTAGAGATTCTTTAAATGAGCATACGAGCGAAAATAAAGTGTGTAAAAAGTGCTTTTTTTTTATTTTTGTCAGCATATACATTATCTCAATATTGAAATTGTGCAATGGTACGTAATTCTTTTTTGTCAACGAGTAGGTCGGTACATTAAAAAAGTTAAAATGTTAAACAGGTTACAGCAACAAATCTGATCATTTTCATCATAATCTTTGATTCTTCCATATCTATTTTAATTTTTAAACTTACTTAAGCAGTAATTAGTAATTAATTTCAGGGAGAATCAATCATTTAATCATCTTGACCACAAGGCACACAGATGTTGATTATTGCTGAGCAAGTGGAATATAAATCTTCCACTTGTTATTACAAAAGATCCACTATTATTACCTTTATTATAAATTCAACAAGACAAGAAAAACGTGCCCCGACTTATAAAAATAATCAAACTGTTTCATTTTAAATTATTATGATTATTATTTAATCCAGACAAGAAATATGGGTGGGCTACGTAGCTCACATGTATTTTCCTTATCTAGCGGACTTTCCTTGTTTTCGAAAATTTACACAAAACCCCCTACAAAACCGTCAATAGTATATTTGCACCCTTATATTATTTCACATCCACAGTTCACACCACACATATCTGAAAATGTACCCACAAGAACTAAAAACTATGGTTAAATGTGATTAAGTCATGACCACGTAATCATAAAAGAAACCGATATCATCGAAAATGAACTAAAAATTGACAAAAATTTACAAAAAATTGACAAATGATCAAATGAAACGATATCATCGAAAATTCCAGTTGTGATTTCCTTTTTTTTTTTTTCTTTTTTGGAGGAAAACATTTGGGATTTCCTTGAATTCAGTAAAATAATCTCACTCCACACGAGCTCGACGTAATGAAGGGATCTAAAGTTTGACAAACTTTAGAGAGGCATAAAGTAATATAATTTGTACTTTGAGGTCATGTGTAATTAGAGTTATACATAGGGTGTTTGTGTAAATTTTGTTTGCTATTGTAATGTACAATCAACATTACGCGGCATTATTATTACTTAATGATACTTAGAGTATAATAATACAAGTTGTTAGTGGCTATTAATATCAACCCTAAGAAACTCAACTTTCACAAAAACTTATACCACTTCACTTCACTATCTCTAAGCTTACAATCTCAGATATTTTGCTCTTAATTTGCTAGCTTTAATCCTTAATTACAATTTACAGGTACTTATACTTGTGATTAACAACTTAATCTCTTCTTTGATTTTGTGTTTTTCATGTTTATTACCATGTATTTGTCCTAATTCTAAACAGGATTAATGGAAAACTGTTGATTATAGGGTTTGAAACATGCATGAAAAATGTGCATTGTAAATGTCTAGTTATTAGCTAAGCTTAATATTGTCTACATGCATTTATGGTTGACAATTATTTAACTGGATCATTTGTGCTGCAGAAAACTATTACTAGAAGATCATGTGGAGGCTTAAGATTGCAGAAGGCAATGGCCCTTACCTGTACAGCACAAACAATTTTGTGGGGAGGCAAATCTGGGAGTACGATCCAAACGCGGAGGGTACAGAACAGAGTGAAGCGTTTGACAAGGCGCGTGAACAATTAAGTGAGCAGAGAAAGAAAGGGTTTCATTCTTGTGCTGATTTGTTCATGAGGTTGCAGCTTAAAAAGGAAAGTGGCATTGATTTGTTGAGCACACCTCCGGTGAGAGTAGGAGAGGACGAAGAAGTGACGTATGAGAAGGCCACTGTTGCTGTCAGGAAGGCTTTGCGACTGAACCGGGCTGTCCAGGCTAGTGATGGACATTGGCCTGCTGAAAATGCAGGTCCGATGTTCTTCACTCCGCCTCTTGTAAGTAATTCGTGATGATCATTTCGTTGATTTTTTTCGTATCTTCAAACAGAATAGTACTAATTGATTTCATTTCTACATAATGCAGCTTATTGCAATGTATATAAGTGGAACAATCAACACGCATTTGTCATCAGAACATCGTAAGGAGATGGTTCGTTACATCTACAACCATCAGGTACTATCTCAATGAATTAATCAACAAATTAATTCTTGTAACATTCACAATAGTTATAAGAAAAATGCTAACTCATGATTTTTACGGTTCGGTTATAGAATGAGGATGGAGGATGGGGATTTTACATTGAAGGGCACAGTACCATGATAGGTTCGGCTCTTAGCTACGTTGCTCTTCGTTTACTTGGAGAAGGACCAGATGCTGGTAATGGTGCTGTAGCAAGGGCTAGAAAGTGGATCTTGGATCATGGAGGAGCTACTGGAATTCCATCCTGGGGAAAGACTTATCTTTCGGTAATTAATACGTTTCACAACATGTTAATCTTATACTAGTTCCACATACATATTGCTAAAACTTTGAGATCATACTTCTTAAAAATTGCACATTGTGTTGGATCAGGTCTTGGGAGTCTATGAGTGGGATGGATGTAACCCGCTTTCTCCTGAATTTTGGCTTTTCCCTTCGATTTTCCCTTACCATCCAGGTATGTTACAGAACTGAACATATTTATGTTTGGAATTGTTATTAAATTACTCTTCTTTATATACTAACTTGATGGTTTTTGTCAAATGCAGCAAAGATGTGGTGCTATTGCAGAACAACTTACATGCCTATGTCGTATCTGTATGGTCGAAAATTCCACGGACCAATTACAGATCTTGTTCTGTCCTTGAGAAATGAAATCCATGTCAAACCTTATGATGAAATTAACTGGAACAAGGCTCGCCACGACTGCTGCAAGGTATGCAGCCTCATCAACTATTATTTACAACATATTTGAAGTACACATGTTTGAAATATTGAATCTGTAAACTGTCTGAATACAGGAAGATGTTTACTATCCACACAGCTTTGTACAAGATCTGATGTGGGATGCTCTTAACTACTGTGCCGAGCCAATAATGACTCGATGGCCCTTAAACAAGATTAGGCAAAAGGCTCTGAACAAGGCAATCGAGTACATGCGATATGGAGCAGAAGAGACTCGATACATTACCATTGGATGCGTAGAGAAGAGTCTTCAAATGATGTGTTTCTGGGCTCACGATCCAAATGGTGAAGAATTCAAACATCACCTTGCTAGAGTACCTGATTATTTGTGGCTAGCGGAAGATGGGATGAAAATGCAGGTAAAGTCTTAAATCGAGCTTAGTAACTTACTACTTTATTCGATCTTCATAAGCAAGACTACTGGACTAGAAACAGTATGCTAATATAATTGTTTCATCTCAAACAACAGAGTTTTGGAAGTCAAGTTTGGGACAGTACTCTTGCTACGCAAGCAGTTATGTCAACAGGCATGGTTGAGGAATATGGTGATTGTCTCAAGAAGGCACATTTTTACATAAAGGAATCACAGGTTTGTTGCAATAACATCAGTGTTTTTTAGCCCAATGTTTTACTGATTTTTGAGATGTACGTAACTGATCAGGTATTCGATTTCACTTGTTAACTAATATAGATGAAGGAGAACCCAAAAGGCGACTTCAAAGCAATGTATCGTCACTTTACTAAAGGTGCTTGGACTTTCTCCGATCAAGATCAGGGTTGGGTTGTTTCAGATTGCACAGCTGAAGCATTGAAGGTAGTTTTTTTTTTTTTTACTCTTCATCTATAGCTTCAAGGAGGAAGACAAAAGGAGGAACTGGACTAATCGAAAATCTGTTTTTGTTATTGCAGTGTCTTCTTATGTTATCCCAAATGCCAAAAGAAATTTCAGGAGAAAAACCAAATGTTGAGAGATTGTATGATGCTGTAAATGTCCTTCTCTATCTGCAGGTAAGGATCAATACATCTTTCATGTAACTAATAACGATGCATTTTCGATTTGGTTTAGTGATCTAACGTAAAAGTACCTAATTCCGACTCTAAATTTTACAGAATCCTGCAAATGGAGGATTTGCCGTATGGGAGCCTCCAGTTCCACAGCCTTATTTAGAGGTTTTGAACCCGTCAGAAATCTTTGCAGATATAGTCGTTGAGCATGAGTAAGACTTTTCACTTTCTTCTTCCTTGTGCTTGTTTTCTTACCTAGCTAACTCATGTGGACTTAGACACACCTTTCTAAGCGAACATCGTTTTTGTTGTCTAGGCATGTCGAATGTACTGCATCTATAATCCAAGCTCTTGTGGCATTCAAGCGTCTACACCGTGGACACAGGGATAAAGAAATAGAAGTCTCCATTGCAAAGGCAGTGCGATACCTTGAAGATAAACAATGGCCTGATGGTTCATGGTACGGTTATTGGGGAATCTGTTTCTTGTACGCCACATGTTTCGTGCTAGGCGGATTAGTATCTGCAGGGAAGTCATATAACAACAGCATAGCAATAAGAAGAGCAGTGCAATTTTACTTATCAACTCAGAACGAGGAAGGCGGATGGGGAGAATGCCTCGAGTCCTGTCCAAGCATGGTAATTGAATGATATTCTTGATTCAACATTTCAACAATAGGCCTTCTCAAATCATCATCTGATATATGTATATCCTTGTCTATTTTCATACAGAAATACACACCGTTAGAAGGAAACCGGACTAATTTGGTACAAACATCATGGGCTATGCTTGGCCTAATGTACGGTGGCCAGGCCGAAAGGGATCCAGCCCCTCTACATAGAGCTGCAAAACTATTGATGAACGCGCAGTTGGATGATGGTGATTTCCCTCAACAGGTAAGCTTAGTTAAAAACCAGTGATCAATTCATCTGATCTGAATTCTACATGTTCTAGCTTCACATACTGCTTTTCTTTGTCTGATCATATTAAATTTGCAATTCGGCAGGAAATTACCGGAGTTTACATGAAGAACTGTATGCTACATTACGCGCAATACAGAAACATCTTCCCCTTATGGGCTCTTGGAGAGTACCGCAAACGTGTCTGGCCATCGCAGAGCTTCTGAACTTGAATATGTAAAAACTCACAGCAAATGCAGCACAGCACAGCAGCAATACATGGATGCATACTTTTTGGCGAATAATCAACTGTAAATATTCTAATTTGCATAGTCAAATGCAACACAATAATATATATGGCAGCTCTCAAAAGAGCCTAAGTCCACTCATTTCTTTTAATTTCTGTTTATCTTTCAGATTCGGGTGTTTCTATAAATTGTAAAGTCAAGTTTAAGAAATTTCACTCATTTAGTTTCTGGGGAAGCCAAAAACAACTGAAGCTCTTTTCATTCTATCACGTACTCGAAAATTACAAAAAACACTTGCAGAAATCAACTGTTAAAGCAAATATTAGGAATTAAACAGAATTCGTAAACTGCAAGGGCGAATTTGCTCCTGGTACCCTCGACTGCTGATGTGAAATGACTACTATGCCTTCCCTCTGCTACATGGAGATCCACCTGATGACAGGGGCTGCAGTAACAAGCCGAATATTCGACTGGCAATTTATGTGGTGTACATGGACAAGCGTTCACCTCTGATCAAAATCGAATGTTATCATAATTCCATAATTCCTTAATGGAGGCTAATTACTCCGATCAACCTTGCACAATCACAACAAGTGGAAACGGCAAATTATTGCAATCTAAATCCACTAAAGACCTAAATCTACTAAACCTGCACTCCACGGAAATCGAACCCTTCACCTCTAAAGCCTACTACTTATAAACTCATTCTTTCATACCACTGAACCACCTTATAACCCCTTATCCTTCTGGAATTGTAGTCGCGCTGTTCTTTTGTCGAAACCCTAGGTTTCTATGATTTGGGAATTAATTGGATTCCCTGCTGCAGGTTCACGTGAACCGTCAATTTCAAACCTTCCCGCTGAGAGCCGTGATCTGCTGTATTTCCTTAGGCTGTTCCGCCGAACTACTGCGCTTTATGCTAGCCATTTGCTTTTCTTTTTTTAAAAAAAAAATCTTCTTCTTTGCAGCTTATTATTCCGCAATTATTTCCCGCACAATTTGCTAATATTTTAACATCGTGTGGCCAATACAATCAGCACGATTCAATCGACCCAAAGAACACACACAATTAAGCAACTCAAAAATAACAACCAGACTTTTATGTTATTTTGTTATCAAGATATCCACGTAAAAGAAAAATAACTATGCTATTATCGATGAGATCAGAGTAGAATAATCGATAAAAGCTCCAGTGAAAACTCTAAGAAAAGCCTAATCAAGAACACAGGCAGTGAACGTGGTTAGGTTTGGTTTACAAATTTGTTATTACCTCACAAATCACAAACAGTAATTTGCTAACTAAGTAGTAAGTATTGACTTCACAACTAGTACAGTCGACCTCATAACTGTTTTAACCCAGTTCACTGAATTTTTAAATAATATATATTTTGACTTCTTAGTTCTTACTTATATTCAGTCAAACTCCTGTGATCACACATGTCTAGTTTTCACTTTGACAAAGTGTTCATGTGAACATGTAGTAGGAGATAGTATGAAATTAGATTAAGTCAAATGATGCATTTCATGATGTCAATACAAAATCATTTCTTATATGTACTTATCTCATTTGCTAAATGTGCATGCTAGCTTGCAAAAATTAATAAATAACCAAGAAGAAGTATGAATTTATCATCAATCAATTTGAAGGAATCTAAATTTCCATATCAATTCTCAGTCAAAAATGTACTCATGTGCTTGAGGGCTTCCAGTTTTGTTTTGTATGAAACATTTGGCCCCATTACATATTGATCAATCATTCAATTGGTTGAGGATAAACCATAATGGTTGAATTAAAAAAAAACAAATTTGTAATGAAATCCTTACTTTATCTACTTCATGATATCTATCTACTTACTGACTAGAGTCGAATCCGATATTATTTTCAGTGTAACGTCATAGTTTTTATAAGCGATGCAAAGCATTAATTTTAACTAAGCAGAGTTTCGTACATTTTGATCTTCACTTAATCAGTTCGTTTAGACAAGGCACAAAGAAGTTGTCGTAGACCTTTTTTTTTTTTTTTTAAGAAACGGCAAATATTTTATAGACTTTAACGAAATAAACTATATTGTAAGATAGTGGGGAGATATTTGAATTCGGAGCTCAATAAGAAAAGAAATAACCAAGAAGAAGATGAAGAAGTGGACTTGACTTCCCAATATTCAACATGGTTTTCAAAGAAAGTGCATGTTTTGAGTTTACACAATTATTGACTACCTTTAATATATATATAAATTCAAGAAGAGAAGAAAAACGTGACTGGAAAACTAAACAACTTTTGCATTTTAAATCATTTCCAGTTAGCACAACAAATATGGGTCGGCTAGGTAGCTAACATGTATTTTCCTCCAATAATGGACTTTCTTTGTTTTCCCAAATATTACACAATAAACCCCTATTAAACCTTTAATTACATATAAATCTTATCTAATTTTCAAAATATATTTATACCCCTATATTACTTTACTTCTCCAACAATGATCAAGAAATAGTTAAACCTCTAATTAATGTTAAGACTCTAGTTAATGATTAAACTTCAAGTCCGCGACCGCATAATCCAAAGAAACCTAAACTCCCCCGAAATTATTTATTTTGGTAACAAAAGCAAAGTCAAATTAATGGAAACTAAAAATAAAAAAATATATATTTAAGAAAAAGACCAATAAACGATACCATCACGGCATCACCATTCACGGGAATCCTTGAAGGCTTGAACACTCAGCAGTTCCCATTCGTGATTTTCAATTAATTAGCTCTTGAAGCGAGTAGGATAATCTCAATCCACATGCACTTGACAATCGACATAATCAAAGGGATCGAAAGTTTGACAAACATTAGAGCCACGGTGTAAAAGTAATATTCTCCGTACTTGTGGAGTCATGTGTAATTAGAGTTATTTATGGGGGTGTTTGTATACATTTCCCTTCCTAGATAGTATTGGAATGTACATTCAACATCACGCGGCAATTTCATGACTAAATGATAGGTCTGTATAATAATCCAAGTTTGTTTTTTAAACACTTATAATAATACAAGTTGTTAGTGGCTAACTGGCTATTAATATCAAACCAAACAAACTCAAATTCACAAACACTTACATCTAGCTCTCTTCACTTCACTATCTCCAAGCTCACAATCTCAGATAATTTGCTCTTAATTTGCAGATTTTATCCTTTATTACAATTTACAGGTACTTTTTATAAACTAGCTACTAGAACATCATGTGGAAGCTCAAGATTGCAGAAGGCAATGGCCCATATCTGTACAGCACAAACAATTTTGTGGGGAGGCAAATCTGGGAGTATGATCCGAACGCGGAGGGTAAAGAACAAAGCGAAGCGTTTGACAAGGCGCGTGAACAATTCAGTGAGCAGAGAAAGAAGGGGTTTCATTCTTGTGCTGATTTGTTCATGAGGTTGCAGCTTAAAAAGGAAAGTGGCATTGATTTGTTGAGCACACCTCCGGTGAGAGTAGGAGAGGACGAAGAAGTGACGTACGAGAAGGCTACTGTTGCTGTCAGGAAGGCTTTGCGACTGAACCGGGCTGTCCAGGCTAGTGATGGACATTGGCCTGCTGAAAATGCAGGCCCCATGTTCTTCACTCCGCCTCTTGTAAGTAATTCGTGATGATCATTTCGTTGATTTTTTCGTAATCTTGTAAACAGAATTGTACTAATTGATTGCATTTCTACACAATGCAGCTTATTGCCATGTATATCAGTGGAACAATCAATACGCATTTGTCATCAGAACATCGAAAGGAGATGGTTCGTTACATCTACAACCATCAGGTACTAATTGATCTTAACTAAGCAAATTAAGATCACGTAGCATTCTCAATAGCTAGCTAATTGGTTTTATGGTTTGCATTTAGAATGAGGATGGAGGATGGGGATTTTACATAGAAGGGCACAGTACCATGATAGGGTCGGCTCTTAGCTATGTTGCCCTTCGTCTACTTGGAGAAGGACCAGATGCTGGTAATGGTGCTGTAGCAAGGGCTAGAAAGTGGATTCTGGATCATGGAGGAGCTACTGGAATTCCATCATGGGGAAAGACTTATCTTTCGGTGAGTAAATCTTTGTTACGACGCGTTCGTATGTATACTAGTTGCAGATCCATATTGTTAGAACTTTGAGGCCATAATTCTTATAAGAAAATGCGCATTTGGATCAGGTCTTGGGAGTGTATGAGTGGGATGGATGTAACCCGCTTTCCCCTGAATTTTGGCTGTTCCCTTCGGTTTTCCCTTATCATCCAGGCAAGTTACAAAACTGTACATGTACTACATTTGAAATTCTAGCCCATTTTCTCTCATTTCAATACTAACTTGATGGTTCTTAACAAATGCAGCAAAGATGTGGTGCTATTGCAGAACAACGTACATGCCGATGTCGTATCTGTATGGTCGAAAGTTCCATGGTCCAATTACAGACCTTGTTCTGTCCTTGAGGAATGAAATCCATGTCAAACCTTATGATGAAATTAACTGGAACAAGGCTCGCCACGACTGCTGCAAGGTATGCAGCCTCAGCACTCAGCAGCTAGTTTCCGATTTGAACAAAGAACTTTTGACAACAGATTTGAAGTACACATGCATGTTAATTCCATACATTGAATCTGTATACTATCTGAATTTCAGGAGGATGTTTACTATCCACATAGTTTCGTACAAGATCTGATGTGGGACGCTCTTAACTACTGTGCCGAGCCAATAATGACACGATGGCCCTTAAACAAGATTAGGCAGAAGGCTCTTGACAAGGCAATCGAGTACATGCGATATGGAGCTGAAGAGACTCGATACATTACCATTGGATGCGTAGAGAAGAGTCTTCAAATGATGTGCTTCTGGGCTCATGATCCAAATGGTGAGGAATTCAAGCATCATCTTGCTAGAGTGCCTGATTATCTGTGGCTAGCAGAAGATGGGATGAAAATGCAGGTAAAATCTTGAATCTGAGCTTAAAAATTACTACATTGTCCGATTTGCATATGCAAGTCTTATGCTAACATAAATGAACCTTAAATCACAGAGTTTTGGAAGTCAAGTTTGGGACAGTACTCTTGCCACTCAAGCAGTTATGTCAACTGGCATGGTTGAGGAATACGGTGATTGTCTCAAGAAGGCGCATTTTTACATAAAGGAATCGCAGGTTTGTTGCAACAACTTCGATGTTTTAGCTCAATATTTCAATGATTTATGAGATGTAGGTGACTGAAGTATTTGGATTTACTTGTGAACTAATGTAGATGAAGGAGAATCCAAAAGGCGACTTCAAGGCAATGTATCGTCACTTTACTAAAGGCGCATGGACTTTCTCCGATCAAGATCAGGGTTGGGTTGTTTCAGATTGCACAGCTGAAGCATTGAAGGTAGTTTTTTTGACTCCTCATGATCTATCTTCAGGGAGGAAAACAAAAGTAGGAATTGGACTAATCGGAAATCTGTTTTTCGTTCTTGCAGTGTCTACTTATGTTATCCCAGATGCCAAAAGAAATTTCAGGAGAAAAACCAAATGTTGAGAGATTGTATGATGCTGTAAATGTCCTTCTCTATCTGCAGGTAAGGATCAATAAATCTTCCATGTAACTAAGGATGATGCATTTTCGATTTGTTTTAGTGATCTAAAGTGAAAATACCTAATTCCGACTCTATTTTCCAGAATCCTGCGAATGGAGGATTTGCCGTATGGGAGCCTGCAGTTCCACAGCCTTATTTAGAGGTTCTGAATCCTTCAGAGATCTTCGCAGATATAGTCGTTGAGCACGAGTAAGACATTTCACTACCTTCTACCATGTTCTTAACAAATTGGACTCAAAGATACACACCTTTCTAATTAAATGAACATCATTTTGTTTTCTAGGCATGTCGAATGTACTGCATCTATAATCCAAGCTCTTGTGGCATTCAACCGTCTACACCAAGGACACAGGGACAAAGAAATAAAAGTATCCATTGCAAAGGCAGTGCGATTCCTTGAAGATAAACAATGGCCTGATGGTTCATGGTACGGTTATTGGGGAATCTGTTTCTTGTACGCCACATGTTTCGTGCTAGGCGGATTAGTATCTGC
>JAYMSL010003020.1:0-13125 GCA_036897195.1 Plantago coronopus | reverse complement strand
ATTCTCAACATAAAAAAAAAAAAGTTAAATCACAAAATAACAACCTTTAACCCATCAAAATCACACTTCACATCACATTAAATCAAACAAATATCACTATCATCGATTTATGGAGATTTGTGCCAAGCAGTCTAGTACAATGTACCGGGCACTTCCAAATGATGTGCACCGGGCATTTCCCCTCCGTGCCGCCCATCACCGGACACCGCGCCCAGCAACTCCATTCCACCCGTGCACCCATCACAGGAGTACCTTTTTTTGTTTTTGAATGTGGAGGGACTATTTAGTAAAATGACCAAATCCTCAAGCAAATGAGTACATAAAGTAATACTACATCTATTCCAATAAAAACTTCCTAGCTTTCCTTATTTGGCGTTCCGTTACAAACTTCCTAACCAAATAAGGAAAGTTTTACTACACTCACTAATTTTTTATTGTTTAACTTTCCTACTTTATCAACACTTTCTCCACTCTCTCTCCTCATTTATCAATTATTTAATACTTTATCAATATAATACTACACATTATCTATTATAATACTAATACTCCTTAATCCGAGAGAAAGCAAGTGGTTAGTAAGTTCTTAATGGAACGGAGGGAGTAATTGTTAGTAAGTTGGTAACCTGGAAGCTTGGCTTTTATTAGGCCTAAGTGATTGGCTTTTTAAGCCTACAAATTGTAGTGATAAGTATTTTTCCCCACCTATCTTACACACTCGTACACCCGTACTATTATTCTCACCTAAAACCTACAAAACTATTAATACATGCTAAACTTAATTCTCAGTTCTCGGTTAAGACCATTTACTATTCATCAACTAGCTAACTATAAAAATTCCACTTGTTAGTTGATATCTAAACACCGTTAAAATTCTATTTTTTAGAGTTAACTGTAATTTTATGTAAAATGTTTTAGAAAGTTTGAAAGAAAAAGGTATATTTGATGGGAGGAACATGAAATTTAGTGTTGAATGGGGGAGAGTATGGTACTAGTAGTACTTGCTAGTAGCAGAGGGTAAAGTAATTATTAATAATATTAATAATAATAATTGTCTGCATTAGTACAGTGTTACATTACAGTACACAAGAATCCAAAATCCACCTCGATCAATTCATCCCTCACTTCTCCTCCTCCTCCTCCTTCACCTGCAACTCCTCCTCATCAAATCAGATGAAGCAGCAGCAGCAAGATGATTACTGTTGGAATAACAACAGCACCAAGTGGGGGGTGAATGAAGATGAATTGGAGTTGCCTTCCCCACAAGAGCTCATGCCCTTAACTCAATCCCTAATTACTCCTGATCTCGCCCTCGCATTCAACATCCATCCTCAATCCTCCTCCTCCGCCGACCCACCTCTTCTCGACGACCAGGCCCGGACTCTCAAACGACCCCGTCTCGTGTGGACCCCTCAGCTCCACAAGAGATTCGTCGACGCGGTGGCCCACCTGGGGATCAAGAACGCCGTGCCCAAGACGATTATGCAGCTCATGAGTGTTGACGGCCTAACAAGGGAGAATGTTGCTAGTCATTTGCAGAAGTATCGGCTCTACCTCAAGCGTATGCAGCACCCTAATGGTATTGCTGGTAATGCTAATTCATCTTCCTCTTCTGCTGGTGATGCTGCTATGGATAGGCTCTTTGCTAGCTCACCTGTTCCCCCTCAGTTCTTGAGGCCTAATACTGTCGTTGACCACTTTATCCCCGCTCCATTTCCTCCCTCATTTCACTTGCACCCTCACCAGCAACACCAACAGCAGCAGCAGCAGCAGCATTTTAGGCATTTTGGCAACCAGTTTGATCATCCCTTTATCAGGCAGCAGCAGCAGCAGCAACAGATTTTTCGCAACGGTGGTACTGGTAATGGTGGTAATACTAACAACGGTGTTGGATCGGCACTTCAGCCCGTGTATGTAGAGGATTTGGATTCTCCCAAGAACAATGGCAACAAAATACTCACCCTCTTTCCAACTGGTTCTTGATGTAATCTACTCATGTTGTTGTAATCTACTCGCGTTCGCGTTTGTTGTATCAGTAGCCTTTCTCTCGTTTCCACTTGTGTTTGCAACTAGGATCAATAAATCTTTGCTAAGTAACTCTACTTTCTAGTCTAGTAATGTACTACTACTTCCACTATTATTATGTCAGTAAAGGATTGACAGTGTTTCGTCCAGGTCTCAGCCTTGTAAATTGCAAGCAAATCTATGTTCAATCTTACTAGAATCCGCTCAGTTTGGAATAATAAAGATTCTTCTGTGTTACTAGGTCCTCAGGCAAAATTGTTGGTTTAGTTCAACTTCAAAACTACAAAACACACGTTTCAAGACAAAGGTGTTCTGTTCTAGTTATGCCAGTTTTTCGTTTTCAACTAATTGAGTCTCCAGTTCCCAATGACGATTTATTTGTTAAGATGGGTATATGATAAACACTCCTTAACAGCGATATTCGACAGTTCAACCTCACGTCTTTATTACAGACTAGTGCGAGAATACTTTTCAGTCATCACGGATGTAGGCAATGGTCAAGTAAAACAGGTGCATGTCTCGACTAGAATAACAAAAATAGTAACCATACTTAAGTGTCTAATCACCTTACAACAATCTTTTTAAGTAATAACCAAAAGGAAGCTAAGAAATTTAAGACCAAGTTTAACTATCTTCAACATTTAGCCAGAACAAACACTAGAGTCTGATACAACGGTAAGCATGCAGGCAACTGTTATCGGCTCTGGGAGTAATCAAAACTTAGCGGCTGCTGGCAGAACGGGGTCTACAACAAAACAAATCGAAATCCATCAGTCTTGTTTCAAAACAAATGAAAGATCAGATAAAGATATAACTGAAATCGTCAAAAATAGTATAACAAGAATTAGATGCAAACACTTAGGAACCGGAAAATTAGATGCAAACACTTCGGAACCGAAAGAAAATTAGATGCAAACACTTAGGAACCGAAAGAAAAAGTTTGCTATCCCAAAGAAAAAATCAAAAAATCACATGTCTTACTACATGTCTAAGCCTCAACATTCTTCCTTTTATCATCACACACACAAACAAGGTGTTTTATCCTCTTTCTATCTTTTCTTCTTTCTTTTTTTTTTGTTGATCTTTAAAGATTAAGAAATCCACTCATTTATACTAGTCATATTATAAAACTGATAAGAATCTTCACAAATGATTATTATTGTTGATGATATAGAAGCTACAGAGAGTTTCTTAGTAAAAACTAGATGTTCAGTATTTTGAGGTTATGGAGAATAAGCATAGAAAGATTATTTAACCAATAAATAATGGGGCTCCAGCCCCAAACTAAAAAAGAATCAGAGTTGCACCGCATAAAACTGAGTGCTATAGTTTGCACCAGGTTCCAACATTTGTTGACTCACTTCAGGTTCGACATTTATGATTTGTGTGTTATGACACATGATTTTATGAACACTAATTATGAAATGAGTGTCTTTTTTAACGCACAATGTCACATGGTGGCATTTCCTGTAGCCAGAGAGACGTTTGCACTAAAATGCATGGTGAGTTATGAATACCCAATCAGAAATCATATCCACTAGTGTAATCATGCTTGAGACTGTTCACACTACCAATACTTATAATGTTTCCACAGTAGACCAACTCCCCATCCTCAATACCTCACTCTATTGTCCCCGTGCCTGAAGCTTAAATTTCATTTTTCACGGGTTGCACCTTCCTAGTTGTCTTTGTCTATGTAAATGTCAATTTATTTATGTATTAATAGGAATTTATGCCAACTTATTCCAAATAGCATGCATAGCCGAATATGGTACTCCTACTCATAGGGCATGTTTGTACTACTAGTCTTGAGTCCAAAATCATCCACACGTGTAATAGAACTTTGACACTGTTCACGCTACCCCGTACTCAATACTCAACTCTATTATTCCCAATTCATTGTGCTAAAATTTCATTTTTCACCAGTTGCACCTACCTAGTTGTCTATGTAAATAGTACAAAGTATTGCATTAATCAGGAGACTACACAGTTTAAGAATTAAATGGGCACACAGATCCGATAACAGCATATAAAGATTGGTGCAAGCAATAAGACTGAGACATTAATTGAAAACTAAACTGTCCAAAAGTACATCAGCAGTTAATGAGCATACCAATTACAAACAAGTTGATGAAGAAGTCAGTAATGTGCTCACCTGAACAAACGCATGTCTTAGTTGATCATAAGACTGAGCATAAATCATGGACTGAGTTGGCCACTGCATATATAAACCATTTGCCGGAGTCTGATTTAGTCCCACAGCACAGTATGGACTCATAACCGGGTTCCTGTAGTCAAGAGAAGCAAGAGGTGCAGGCATCTGAAGCTGCTGAGGAAACATAGAATCATACGGAACAAATGAGGGCTGGAGTTTCTGCATGGTAAATGGCGGAAGGCTGAAAGTTTGGGCATTAGGCATGTTCCTCACATATCTGCATCATGAAAAAGCAAAGGTATCAAATTATTTGCTGCTAGATTTACAGGGTACTAGCATGAGTGAGACTTGTGACAACTGAGATGAAATTTAGCAAAGCCTTATCTGTGGCAATATTATTAAACAAAAATAGTCACCAAATATTTTACTAATCAAGATGCGCAGAAAGCTATAATTGTTCTATTCATAATTTAATAACCTTCAAGGTAAAGGGAAAGAAACCAACACCAATACATAATCAAAAGTGGTGAGCATGGGGAAGAGTTTCCTTTAGTACCACCAAGGCAAAACCAAACGTTCTGAGCGGTTCAAAGTAATTTCAGGAAGAGCAACTCAAAAGCCCACAAGAAGAGTTATTAATCAGAAAAGTCGAGTTTGCATTTAGCTCCTAAAAATGAAAAACAGTATATACTAGACAGCAGCCACTCTCAAGGGTATATTTGGATAGAAAGCAGTTATGTGTTAGATATTTCAACAATGAGTGCATGAAAATCCATTCAAATCACGTGAGCTAGTTTATCAGAACAAACCTATCATAACTCCGGTCATAATCAGGGTCCGTGCGGTCCTTCTCTCTGTCCCTAAATATTGCAACTCTGGAGGAATTGCCTATATCCCTACTATAGAGGTTTTTGTCCTCATCCAAAGTCAGGTTCTTTGGTAGTTCATTCTCATCTATGTTCAAGCTTCTCTCAACAGGAGGAATTTGCATCAATGTCTCGTCTGACTCTGAACCATTGGGACTACCAAAGATACGAGCCCGTGCTCGGTCATACTCTTCTTTCCTCTCTTCCACAGTTCTTACTGAATTGCTTTTAAGCCCCATACCATTCTCTCCATTCGAGAAACCTTTAGGTCTTGGTCGTATAACAAATTTGATTTTATCAGATTTATCATTTTCTGACTCCTTGGCTGGTACATCTGACAAGCAGACAGATGGAAACTTACTCTCTGGCTTCTTGATAACCAAAATCCGGATTCCTTGACCATCTAGAACATTATCCTGAACCATAGTCTGCAAACAGTAGTGTTGAGCAACACGGTGTGCTGCAAGACGAAGGTATGAAGTTGGGAAATGCGGAAACTCAAACTGATGTGCATCAGGATTCTGCAGAAACTTCTGCACATCCAGTTCCATTCGTAGAACTGGTCATTTAAAATATAAGATACATCAGTAACTACAATACAAACTCCTCGATAACTGCCAATGTATAAAACAAAAAAACAAAAAGAGACAAAACATAACATGCACTTATCATATACACTGATAGTTATGAGAAAACATAAGATACACTGATAGTTAATTATGAACTTGAGCATAGACAAAAATCCAAGAAAGGCATTAAGTGATACTACAATCAGACTAATTTGCAGCTAGCACCACAACACAGGTCCCTGTATGACCACATTCATTAAACACCCATGCACATATCAATGCTAGCTGTGACTCAAGAGTTTATAGGATCACATTGCATATGGGCTATCTCTTACACCTTGTATTATACTTTTAAGTTCCTCATGCACTAAAAGCTTAAACCATGAAAAGAGCCTAGCCACAATGAGCCAGGCTTTCTGCCTTGTAAAATGTGTCCCATTTAAGTACCTCATGATTCATATCAACTACGTTGGGATGGACCACATTGACAACAATATGAGTCACATCCATTTTCAGCATGAATGAATATACAGGAAGTTTAATTCTTTCATAATTGAAAAGCATATCAGGAGAGGAGATTATGTCTGCCCAACTTCATCAGTATTTAAACTCAACAGTAAATAATTGGCGCACGGCCTGCATCCTATCGGGTTCTAGCGATACCTAGAATCACATAACACATCCAATAAACTATGCAAGTGCTAAAACCACATAATTGTTGAGGAGTAGATCTAGGCAACAAACAACATGAACACTTTGACTTGAATGCCCCAATAAGATAAATGACAGAGCTGAAAAATAAGCAATTGAGCTTATCTACAACCTAGATCTACAATCCACATCATGCAGCACCAAAACTAAGTTACACGAACGAGCTGACTAAAATTCGAAACCTAAGTTAGCAACCCAATCCTCCACAGATCTAGGTCAAGTAACCAGAATTCCGTATCCAGGCATCCAAATTACAGTAAATAAACAGGGTCTGCTGAAGCAAAGCAAATAGAAGGGCAAAATTAAGGTAGGGGAAATCGAAAAAGGGAAAAGGCACTTACTAGTCAAGCGATGCCTAGGGTTTTGAAGAGCCTCGACGAGAAAGGGGTCGACCATGGAAACATAGGTTGGCAGCGGGTGCTGATTGTCCTCATGGGCAGCAGGCTGAACAGGAGGAGAAGTAAAATCCATATCGGGCAGAACAAAACAAACACAGGTATCTATGTATGTTGTATATATAGGTAGGTATCTGTATAATAAGAGATTAGCAGATAGGAATTGGTGAGAAGGAAGGAGTTGGACGACTCCTTTGTTGTGTGAAAGGAGGAGATGGAGGAGGAAGAAGAGCAGAGCAGAAGGGAATTTGAGGAAAAGGGAAAAATAATCTCTCCCCCTTTTCTCCAAAATTTCCTTTTGGGTTATCTCGTCTCTCTCGCTCACCAATCCAAGAGACTGAAACAGGAGATGAATAATCCGATTGGATTTATATCATTCACATTACAGACAAAAATAATAAAGGAAAAATCAAAAAAACAAAATACTAAATATACTAGTAATTGGTTTGTTTTATTTTATTTTATTGTATTTTTCTTGCTTTGTTGGTTGCTTTTGTGAGGGGGAAAAGTCGGATTTAGACAGACGGGAGAATTTGGGAGAGTGGGCCTTGATGGGCTGGCTACCCCAAGCCAAGCCAAGACAAGACAAGCCAAACGAATCGTCGGGAATATCTATTGCTCTCGTGTCTTCGACCTACTAGATCTTTTGCCCTTGATGATTGGCCGGTGGCCGGGATAAAATATCTTCCTTTCAATATGTGTGCCGTATTCTGTGCTACTAGGTTACATAGCTTTGTGTCTCCAGCATGGCATGGACCTATTCACTTCCCATAATTCTAATTTTAGTTGTGTTCTGTTCAGTTCGCGTCAGTTCAGTTTAGATGTACGTGATACAAATTTAAAATTAAACTATGTTGGAACTTTAGCACTTCAGTAGAGTATCCGACAAGTGGATGGAAGAAGAAGCAAAGTAGAGTAAACATAATGCTGCAGAATGACGGGATTTTCCCGATTTCACTGAGATAATATTTGCCATGTATTGGTGCTCACAGTCCAGCAAATATATCCCCAAGATAAGACTGCAGGTGAGTATAGTAGGTAGCACTCCTGAACTATGCTCGAAACTGGTCTAGAACAATATGGAAGAGGAGAGTAGAAGAGAAGAAGAGATTTCAGAAATGAGTAACCTTTGCCAAAAAGGATGAAGGTCCTTTTATAGGTGGCAAGGGTTGCAAGGGACAAGGGTCACAATGGTTAGGAAAGCCACCATTCATTCAAATTGAAGTCACTTCAACGAACGAACGCGTTGTTTCGAATTTAGTCCAAAATTCGAATCCTTTGCCACTGTTTGAGTAAGCGGCCGGAGCAAGCGGTCGCCCACACTGTTTCCCCAGAAACATGGCCTTACTGCTTGACTAGGCGGCCAAGCAAGCGGCCGCCCGCTAGGGCCTCAAGCCCATGTGCAGTTCGTTCGAGAATCCTCCCAGATTCTCGGTTTTCCCCTTGCATTGCCTAGCGTATGGCATGCCAAGCCTCGCTATGTTTATCTCTTCTCAATTTAGTAAAGTGGGATCACTCCCATCACCAAACTATGAGTTTGCTATTCTAAGTACTCAACCAACACACTTTGAGTCTTACTTTCTCTTTCATCACAAATGAGATTTTGGTAGACAATTCAATTGTTTTTCTACTATCGCATTAGATTATACACAATCAATAAACCGCAAATTTATAGTGTGTGGGCGTCCATTGGTTAAGCCACAAAGACATAGAAAATCACTTCGAATTTACTAAAATTTCTACAGAACTCCAGGCTTATAAGCTGTCTGGCGATTAAACTTAATCTGGATTCTGTTGAATTTCAAACTAACTCAACTTATGATATGTCTTGTTGTTTCAGGAAAGTAGCTCTGGCATGGCAGCACAAACCTCTGGTGCAGGAAATCTCAAGCAGCTTAGACAGATCAAGACATGGATAATGGATTAGATACCCCGTGAAGCTAATAGGATTGTAGTCTTTGGCTAAGTTAGGCAATCTGGCAATGGTTATGAGTTTAACTCTGATGATATGAACAAGTATTTTGGTTGTAATAGCGTGTTCCCCCGTATGGTTATCCCATTCGAAATGTTTATATGTTTTGGATGTTTACCCTATGTAGCTTCGTCTTTTGGTTTCGTTAGACAGTCTAGTAGACATTTCGCGTGTTAAACTTCGGGCGGGTGCCAGGCTTGTACTTTTTTCCTTTTTGTAATATATGTTTCCTTCCTTTCAAGAAAAAAAAACTCAAAGTTTTGGGAGAAACCTTTTTCAGTTTTTTTTAACACAATTACAAACACTAGTACAATTGATACAAAACTAATACAAACTAGAGAAAATTATGAAATAGTGCTACTTTCGGATCTTTATTGTAATTTAGTGATACATAAAAAACATTTTACTGAAAAACATTTTGCAGATTAGTGATATATCTAAATTTAGTAAATTTCTATAAAACAAGCTTCCCTTATTTTACTTCTAATTCAAAAACTAATGTAATCTTTTACTGAAATTTTCAAACTTATACACATACCAAGCATCATCATATTTCCAAAAACATTCCGTCAAAATATTTCTCATACTTGATGATGCTTGAATAAAAGAGAAGTGGTGCGTGTTTGTATAGTAATGCTTGTTATAACCATGCAACTTTAATAACGTTTTGCTCCTTAATATTAGTAGATTGATGTTTGGACATTGTGAATGATGCTTGTCATAACCATGCAACATAATCATGATATTGACATCCTTCAACTTGTTAGTGATGCTTGTTAATAATAGTTATTCTCCTGATTACTAGTAAATTGATGCTTGGAAATCGTTGTACACACATCACACAATAGTGATGCATGACCAACAATTGATGATGCTTGAACGGAGTTTGGAGGGGTGATTGAGTTTTTCCGATTAACAGAGCTGGGCGGAGATAAAAATGTGTTTTTAACCTGAAATTATTGTTGTTTGGACAATTTAGATGTTTGTTAAGATGCTTACTATATTAATGTTTACAGGAGAATTTTTGGTTGACTAGTTAATCTAGATAAGATACATTTACTATATTTAAGAAGGGTATTGTTGTCAGTTCACATATAGGTACTATTTCATAAGGAAGATTTTATGTATCACTAAAGCGTAAGAAGTATCTAAGAAAGACACTAATTCATAATTTTCCCTACAAACTAATACAAAATCGACGAAAACGGATAAAAACTGATATATATGAACTGATACAAAATCGATACAAGTTGATATAAAACTGATAACGTTAATAATCCGCGAGTTTTAAATATAGATCTTTTGACTTATGAATTGTATACCTGGTGCCTGTTTTGTATCAATATAAGTTTATGACAGTTTTGTATTAGTTTATCCATTTTATAAGAGTTTTTATCGGTTTTGTATTACTTTTTATCGGTCTTATATTAGTTTGTATTACTTTTATATCAATTTATAACAGTTTTGTATCCGTAACTAAATATTCTTATTTTTTTTTGAAACGACAAAATTTTATTTATTATGTAAATATATGTACAAGTGTGAGATAATCATCCTCACTCGTTTTTTTCACGTACAAGTTTTAACTGAAAAAAAGTTATATTCCAGGACCACTACTATTGAGAAAAGAAGAAAAGGTAAAATTACTATTGAGAAAAGAAGAAAAGGTAAAATTTAGGTATTTTATTACCTACACCAAATTAGAGAAACGTCCAAAGGTTGTTTTCCCGGTTTCTCTAGCTCCAACTTTAAATTGTTAATTTTTTTTTCACGTACAAGTTTTAATCAAAATCAATTTTATACCACTTTAAACAAAAATAGGTTAAAATTAATTTTCAAAATCAATGATATATACACTTATATCTGATTTATGCTTTCTCATTTCATTAACTAATTTTCGCTACTCCATCCTTTATGCCTGAAGCTGACTACTCACAAAGAAGTTTCGAAAGCATCTATTGTTAGATTGAGAGCAATCATGTTTACTTATTTTCTTAAACTTTCTGAATATAAAAACAATTACTCTCAATATAACATATACCACTCTTGATTTAAGATTTACCAAAAATATTACACCATCACAAAAGCTCAATAAATTTGGTTGAGTTCCAATGAAGTATCCAGAAAGAAGGGCTTTTTTAGTAGAACAACATTATTACAATTATAACTACGAATGTTGGTTTGGTGGTCGTAGTTATAAAGGTGGCATAGAGGTAAGTAAGCTGGAGTAACAAAGGAGAGGTCGGGATTTTAAATTGGAGTTATAATGTTGGTATAGGTGTATTGTAGTGTGGTATAGGAGTAATAGTAGTGTAGTTAGTTTGTCGCTTCAAAAATGATTTTGGCAGTCTAATTCAAAACATGATAGTTTATGGTGCACTATTTGCCTATCATAAGTGAAAACAAAAAATTAGTTATAAAGATGTGCGTTTCAATTAAAATCATTACGGATTTTCTTATGAATATTAATTCGTCTTTTTTTAGTTAAAAAGATGTTTTTAATTAAATACTAATGTTTTGACCAAATTTATTTTTCCTTATAAAATACAAAATAATGCAAATATATCATCTTAAACTACCTATATTTTGAAGTAAAATGCTAGTAATGTTTTTAGTTGTATTTGTGACGTTTCCATGTCCTCATAAAGAGACAATGTAGTTGGAGAATGAAAAACAAATGGAAGAGAGATCACTTAAATGAGTCTTTTCGTAAAAATCAATTACATACATCAAATATTTCAAATGAATATCAATTATTTCAACATAAACATTCATTATTTTTCGTAAATATGGACGATTTAAAATACATCATCAGTTTATCATTAAACATCAAACTCTTTACCTTGTGAGAAGGTTAAGGATTCAAGTTGAGAAGATCAGTATTCTAAGTAGCATAGGTGTTTGTAATTATCTCACTTGTATTTAGGGTATTGAATCTATACATTCCTTGATAGTAGTATCTTATACACTATCACATGAATTTCAACTATGAGTAATACATTAACAATTTTACCGTGAACATCATTTATTTATAATTTATATAAACAGTTACATATCATTAACATTATTTATTCATTTGGTAATACGTTTTATTTCTAACCAATAGGTCGGGGTTCGAGTCACATCGGAGGAAAATTGAGAACAATTATCAATTCTCAATTTGCCCTTTTTTGAAAAAGAAAAAACTATTAAAAGTAGTATTTTTTTTAAAGACCACCTACCACAACAAAATAGTACATGAGGGTTGAAAATAGAATAAATAATATAAGAAAAGAAAACAAGAAAAGGTGTTGTATGAAATGACCAAGATGGCCTGGGTTTAGTTTTGTGGATATATGAGGCATATAGTTGTTCGCTGGACACGTTATCCCGGCTTAGTGGCAAATACCGTGACATAATCTGCCTCATTTGGCTAGTCAAGCATACCGGCTATCCTGAATTTTTATAATACCTTTTTCATGTATTTAGGAAAAAATAATCGTGTTTCATAAGTCCGTTTTAATACCAAATCTTATATTAGATCGTTTACAATTTATTGAACGTATATTATGTTAATATAAAGATATGAAAGAATGAGATACGGTCTTTTTCTTTATAACTTTAAAAGAGATGTATTCGATATTTTTAAGAAATCAATGATGTCTTTTTTTTGTTTGAGATATACAATTACAATTACAATTACAAGGTTTTTTACAAATTTCTAACTAATAATCAACGTAATGCTCTCAAAGCCTTAATATAGTATCACCCATTACGGGGATCGAACCCATGACCTTTTTGAATCAGAGATGTCTCAGCTAATCACCACTCGGCTACAAGCGATTTGACAGATATCAATGATGTTCTCAATCTAAACAATAATAAGTAAATGTGTTTTTTGTTCATGAAATATAAAAAGATGAGAAAAACTTGGGAGAGACCACCAATTTGTGGACTTTTCAAAAAGACCACCCAATGTCATTATAATATTTGATGTTATTGATGAGCCCGTATTTTACGGTCTCATCTAGTCTTTTTTACCATCTTTTTGTTGTTCTCTAGTATTGTTCTAGTTATGTTTTTCTAGTTTTTATGCTGTTTTGTTGTTTTGATGATTTTACAGGTGTTAGTGGAATTTTGGATGAATCTTGGCTAAAAGGATGCTTTTTGGAGTATTCTTGAAATTCTGGATATTTTGGCTAAGTATGGAGCGCTAAATTCCTATTTTTGAGTTTGGGTCTGCAGGCTACGCTCACAGGGCTGAGCGTCGCCAAGGGGATCGACAGAGAATTCTCAGAATTCTCTGTAATCCCTGCAGGCGACGCCAAGCTCTGCGGGCGTCGCCCGCAGGGTGGGCTGGCGACGCCAGCCCCCAAGGCTGGCATCGCCCGCCATTAAGGCTGGCGACGCCCGCCCGGGGATGACAATAAATTTAGCACTTTTTATTGCCCTTTTT
>JAYMSL010003019.1:0-13131 GCA_036897195.1 Plantago coronopus | reverse complement strand
TGTTAAAAAAATCTAAATTTTCCCTATAAAAAATTTGTTTTTAAAATTTTAGGGGGGGCGGACGCCCCCATATGCCCCCGGCCTGGTTCCGCCCCTGATTTATAATAGTACTGAAAAAACTCACAAATAAGCCAACTTCTTTTTAATAGATACTGCAAGTTCAGTAATACATACAAACATAACCCCAACCAAAGCTTTAGGGGCCAAAGTTTCATGGGCATGCCATTTATTTTTCTTGTCTTAAGATCTTATTATATATATGATGATCCTTAACCAATGCAGTTATAAGGAACTGGTATCGCTGATGTCGAACGCAATGACAGTGTAACCATCATCTGCGGGTTGGAAGATGTTGGGCGGACAGGTAAGAGTGGATGAGCGAAAGCGACTCACTAGGTTTGTTGAGAGGTACCGCGTGACCTGCTCCTCTAACTGTAACAAATGTCAGTCCTTCATACTCTACCACCATGCCAGCCACCTGCAAATTACTCAAACTATTTAATAAAAAGTTGTATATATGGTTTGTCTCTGGACGGAACGGATCTAGCCAATAGCATCATTATCCAGTTCACCTGATGCTTATGGAACCAAGGAGTCCATGGAGTCTTCAGGGGCAATTTAAGAGCTTCAACCCAGTATCTTGAACCTATGACCGGGACTCTGCCATCAACGTCTCCACTGTTGCGACAAGTGCATACATTTTTTTATGTCAGATGGTGCATGATGAACATATATGCAGGACCAAATGCCGGATATAAGGTCAAAGTTGTTTTGTTATACTTATACTACAATTTAACACTGATTGTTTTAGAATGTTGTTGAAAACAGGCATTAAGTTGATGCTGAATAGACAGTGGTGTAACAGGTTCACAACATGAACTAGTTCTATAGCAGTGTGAGATTGTAAATCAGACCAGGTTTGTATATGTACCTGTACACCCAAATCTTCAAGCCTCCCTTGATAAGTTTTCTATATATCGGTAAGACAGATGATACCGTGTAGTTGTAAGTTGTGAAAACACTTGTGCTGCAAAAATACAAGAAAAGGAAGATCTTTAATTGTGCAAGAAAGTATGAAAATGGCAAAAAATAATAGGATACGGCTTACTTGCAGACTTCCCACTTTATGCTATCAAGCGAACCTCTAGAATTTATATGAAGAGCCATTTGGACTGTTTTCTTATTAAAGTACTCTTCGGTATACGTAGAGAAGCAAGGATCATAACCTCCTGGAACCCATTTCATTCGCTTGATGAACATAACACTTTGTGCCTGCACCTCAGAAGGCACATTCTATTATATTTAGAAAAACTACAGTACATTTAATTTATGCGGTTTAGTGCTTACAGTAGAGTCTGGGAAATCATAGGTCATTGATGAAGTAGCATTGAGAGTACAAGAGGGGGCATATATATTGTACACGTCAATCTCATTATATCTGTGAAAGACTTGTCTCATGGCAATGTTACATTCATCAGACCAGTTTTCAAGCTTGAAGTTGCAGGCTTGCCTGGCCTTGTCGTATTCTTGATCTGATATTACAGAATGACTCCATGCGTACTCAAGATATCCTTTATCATCAAAGTACTCATCTGTTTCCGGATTCCCCACCTACATGTTATCACAATGTGACTCGGGATTCAAGTAATTGAGATGATAACTGACGAGAGATTGACCATGAAAAAGTGGATGAACAACATACTATGAAACCTTTAAGATTTATATATGGGTACTTATTTCTCTTCTTGTTCCGTTCATAAAGGAGTTCAGCCAGCTGAGGTGCATAATGACCTGCATAACTCTCACCAGAAATGAAAAAATCGCGGCCCTTGTATTGTGGGAATCTTTCCAGCCAATTCACCAAGAAGTTGTAGGAATCCTCAGCTAGAATCACAAATTTTCATGGAGGGAAAGAAAGATTACGATTCTGTTCGATCATCAATACATTGGGATTGGTAGAATGTGTATCTTACCAACAAATCCATCATTTATGTTGGTGAAATCAGAAGATGTATTACTGTAGGAGAATCCAACTCCAATTGGAGATTCCAGAAATAACAAATTGACTTCTGCAGCATAGCTTCATGAATGTTATATATTAATAATAAACGCAAGTGCAAGTTATACGAACCTCAAAATGGAAAAGAAAAGACCTTTACTCCATGAATGCTGGTTGAGCTCTAGAGCAGCACCCCTTTCGCTAACTCTAAAAGGCCCCAGCTCAACAGCTGCTCCAAATCCAATTGATGAACAACCAGGCCCTTCACATGTAGAATTAATCTAATCAATAAAGATTTCCGTACTAGAGTCAAAACATAAAACACACATTCAATATAAGATCCATAAGATAAACAAGATGAAGTCTAGGCCAATAAAAAAAGAAAAAGAAAAAAAAAGCTGATACTGACTAGATACATTTAGAAATTTGAACAGCTAGTTTCAGTTCAAGCACTGGCAGAAAGGTACCATATTTGCTCAACAAACTATGATAAAGAAAACACTATAAAATATAAATACATGACATGCTGAAAGACGAATATGTATACGTATAATACCTCCATTGAGCCAGAGGAGTAAGGGCTTGCTGGCTGGTTGAGACTGAGCCTCAAAGAACCAGTAAAAAAGGGCTCTCCCATGAGCTTCATCAACTGTGATGTATCCAGAAAACTGCGACACATTCGGGCTTCTTGGTTGACCTGGTAACTTTATTACTCTGTCATGCTCATATTTGTACTCCTTGGAATCAATGAAAGCAACATGAAAAACAAAGAGGAATAGCAGAAAGAGTTGTTTTTGGTATTCCATTGTACTTCAACATTTTCAATGAATCAGCAGTATTTGAAGAAGCCCCAAGACAGCAAAGCTGTATTCAGGGCCTTGTTTAAGAAAATAGTGGAGAAGTTATTATGTAAAGTACTTTCCTTTTGGCTGAAAGCAAAGTATTGTGGGGTTGCTTTTTCATGGTATCTGCTGCTCTGATTAAACAAGTATTATCTGCATGAGCCCAGCTTAATTGACTATAAATTTGTATAGTGTCTTATAATCATTGATATTCCACGATAAATACGGTGTCATGCATTGTATGTAGGACCAGTAAAATTAGCAGTTAAATGAACCTGGGGGTGTTTGCAGATGGTGTTCCTTGGCATACAGCGTAGAACAGATGAAGAATACTTGGAATAAGACAAGAACATACTTGTGAATCGATTTTGTTTAAGCTCCTATTATTGATCCTTAAAAGATCCTGAGTTTTTGCACATAGCACAGAGAAGAAAAACGCAACACTGAATACATTTCTAGTAATGTGCTGCGATCTAAAGGTGCTTATTTGTCTATTTCTTCACTTGGGAGCTATCACAGGCAATTTAAGAACTGTAAACGTTCATCTGTGCATGCGAAGATGTGTGCCTGACAAGTAACTGTGGATTAGAGTGAGTGATTCACTTGGCTTGTTGAGAGGTACCAAGTGACCTGCTCCTCGAACTGTAACAAAAGTAAGACCCTCATACTCAACGATCCTACCAGCCACCTGAAATTAAATTTTTAAAAAGGTGCAATATTATTCATCAAGTTGAGATGCTGATATTAACATTTATTATAATTAGGCTGAAGGGCATAGTTTACAGTGGAGTAAACATTTCAAAATTGCGCGAACCTGATGTTTATGGAACCAAGGACTCCACGGAGTCTTGACAGGTAGTTTCAGAGCTTCAACACAATATCTTGACCCTGTGACCGGTACCCTTCCATCCGCATCTCCACTGTTCACCAGAACAACCATCACTAGTTATGGTTCTTGTTTTTTCAAGTATGTAGCACATGCTAAAGGATGTAGGAGAATGAAACCGAAACAAACTATAGAATCTAATGTGCAACATATTAATGCACATTGTTTACTGAAACAACCCGTGTCATGTTGCCACATTTGAAACAAGAAAACAGTTATAAAATTGTTTCTAGTGAAGATGTTTGCAGAATGCACGTAATTCAGAAAGGCGTATAAGCACGTATATTTAACTAACAGAGAAAAGTTATACAGATACCTATACATCCAAATCTTCAGGCCTCCTTTGATTAGTTTTCTGTATATTGGTAAGATAGAAAATTCGGTGTAATTGTATGTCCTAAACAGAGAATCACTGCAGAAAAATATGAAAGGAGGAACTTGTAAGCAACTATAATCTGCAAGAAATAATAGTGCATGAATATCTTGAAATTGACTAGACAAATGGTAAATAATAAACAAAATGATTACTTGCACACTTTCCACTTTACAGTATCACCCAAGCCTCTAGAATTTATATGTAACGCCTCCTGAACATCTTTCTTGTTAAAGTACTGTTCGGCATATGTTGAGTAGCAGGGGTCATAACCTCCTGGGATCCGTTTCATTCCCCTGATGAATCTGTCACTTTGTGCCTGTTTAAAGTTTACCATATAACCTTAAGCCTCCTTAATTAGCTAACAAGTAAACTCACAAGTACTTCTGGTTCAGGACTTACAGTAGAACTTGAGAATATCATCTCATTGGCCATTGATGTGGTGGTGTTGAGTGTACATGATGGGCCATAGATATTGTATATGTCAATCTCATTGTAACTGTCAAAAACTGTGTTCATAGCAATGTTACATTTCTTAGACCATTCTTCCTCCTTGAAATCACAGTCTCGTCGAGCAATATCGTACTCTTGATCTGATATGACAGAATGACTCCATGCATACTCTAGTAATCCCTTGTAATCATAGTAGTCATTTGTTTCAGGATTTCCTGCCTGCACGTTGTAAACGTGATTAATTATCACACAAATTGACATTGTAACTAGCAAAGTGTTTGAAGGGATGGAACATACTATGAAACCTTTGAGATTTATATACGGATACTTATTCCGATTCTTGTTTCTTTCGTAAACAAGTTCAGCTAGCTGAGGCACATAATGACCTGTACTTGACAAATGGATCCAGCAAGTCACGTGAGGCCAAGACAAAAGAAAGAACAATTTAAGGAGTTCATAAGATATATATAGTGTGACCTGCGTAACTCTCTCCCGAAATGTAAAAATCATGGCTCTTGTATTGTGGGAATCTTTCCAGCCAATTCACCATGAAGTTGTATGAATCCTCAGCTAGAATCAACAACAGAGGAATGGAAAAAAACACAAGTAGAAGTTGAAGAAATGATTCTTATGAGAAAGTTCAGCAAACAAATTCGGGTTTTGTTGGCAATAAATCTTACCAACAAATCTATCATTTATGTAGGTGAAGTCAGATGATGTATTGGTGTATGAGAATCCAACCCCAATAGGTGACTCCAGAAATAGCAAATTGGCTTCTGCAGCATAGACTCTTGAATGTTAACACACTCATCTTGTGACATGGAATATATATATTGTAGGAGACACATTCCATCTTATAATGTAGACATATTCTCTGATACAGTGATATACTGTATCACATTGTTATCCAAAGTCTAAACCAAAGTAAGTGATAGAACTTGCGTAAAATCATGTTTTTATTGAAATCATGTTTGAACCTTTATTCCATGAATGAGGATTGAACTCCAGAGCAGCACCCTTTTTGGAAACTCTAAGAGGTCCCAACTCCGCAGCTGCCCCATACCCAACTGATGAGCAACCCGGCCCTTCAAAAATCATGACCAAATTAATTAATAGCAATACTTGTATTCAAACACTACCAAATAGAACTTTCTTGGCTACATACTTCTCTACTTTTAAAGTGTTACACCACATTCCCACATTCCTATCACATGCTTTGTATTGTATACTTACACTAACACTATCAATATCTAGTACTCCCTCGTCCCGCTAAACTTCATAAAATTTACATTTTTAGTTGTCCCATAAAAGTTCATATACTTCTCTAAATGATATAAATGGAAACTACCACATACCTTTTACTTCACCTTTTTTACCTTTTACAATATCGATCTTTTCAATTTTCCAACACTTCACATTTTCATCTAAAATTCCTTATCTACCGAATCATATTAAAGTTTAACCGGACGGAGGGAGTATAGTTTAAAGACAAACCATCATAAACCAATAGCAAACACCAACTATTTCACTCTTTGACGATTATACAAACTTTAACTTTAAGCGCTAGAAATAAACATAATTAACACTACTCACATACTTGCATATAAGGACTAAACACACCACCAACTATTAGACACATTCCCCTAATTTTATTTTAGCTTCCTGTGTAACACAATTTCATCTAGAAAAAGTTGGTCCAACACAAGAATAGTGTAGTGTAGTACTACCTCCGTCCAACAAGAAGCTTCCCATTTTGTTTTAATACCCGTTTTTCGATCGCAAATTACTCCAAACTCTTATTAAACAAAATAATTTTAAAAATTATATTAAAATATTATCATAACTATACATTTTTAATGTATTTTTTATATTTTTTTAACCAACATAATTTAGGAGTAATTTACGACCCAAAAAAAGTCAATAAAACTAAACGGGAAACATTTAACTGGACGGAGGGAGTATTATTTATGAGAGTAGTAAAGAGTGTACCTCCATTGAACCAGAGGAGCAGAGGCTTTTGGGTTGGTTGAGACTGAGCCTGAAAAAACCAGTAAAAAAGGGCCCTTCCATGAGCTTCATTAACTGTGATGTAGCCTGAAAACTGAGACACATTTGGGGCTGTGGGTTGACCTGGTAACTTAATAACTCTGTCATGCTCATAGTCATAATGTTGGGGCTTCAAATCTGCTGCATTAATGGCTGTAATGAATGCAAGAACAAGTAGAAAAGTAGTAAAGGTGAATTGGAAGATTTGGTTTTGAAATGCCATTTGGATTTTGAATGGCATTTTACTTCACTTGGTATATAACGGAGTGTTTGTTTGTCTACTTCAGATGTGTGTGTGCGAGGAAAACTAAGGATAGAGTTGTCAGTGATGTGACGACAGCAGTCTGAATAGTCCTAGATTTCAACCTCACCAGGTCCCACCCTACTATTTTAAATTTTCGACTGTATCATAGTAGTGTAGGTCTGTAGGAGCACGAGGGTCGCCGGGAAGTAGCGTATAGTGTCGTTTGATTCATCTTCTAGTTTCTCAACTGAATGAACTTGAATTGAACTAAACTGAATTCAAGTATCTTCAACAGAAATTAGAGGTGGATTAAACAGAGTTTTACTGATCCAGTATCCTCAATAATTGTTAGTAGTAGATTAATGAGTTCCTCAATGATTGTGAATTAATGGGGTGTGCTCCTCTAATTTTCGTGCGGATTGGTTTAATTTCCTCCTATTGTGTTTAAGGTGGTGAGGAAATATTTGGAAAATCGAAACTATAATCAATGAGGAAGTTCAATTTTTTACGTCTTATCAGTTGAGTTGTGATTAGTGAAAGAAGTTCGTATTCATCGTCAAAATCATTAATTCTTGTTGTGCTATTGTGTTTCAAAATTTTATTTAAAAAAAAAAAAACAAATTGCCTTGTAAAAAGATGTTATTTGAAGAACTGGTCTAGGATAGATTATTGCTTCAATTCCTTTCCTATAGCTGTCCTTATTGTAAAATTGATTCCAATTGCAGAATGGAATGCAGAGAAATATGACAACTTTAATCTAAAAAGTTTAACCAAACAATTGCAGGCTTAAGTATTTGTGGTGCACCAAGTTTCATTGACTGCTATAGTGTCTGTAGCACCATTGATACTACAAAGAAAACAAGTCATGAGCTATCATATATTTATCACCATTTTCTTAACTTTCTGGACATAGTTATTTTTTCAGTTTGATAATGATTGAGCCTGACAATTTATACATTTGACCAATCCACTTCCAATTCCAACAGTCCCGTTCAATTTGAAAATTTCTGACCTAAATAGAATTGAATATATCTGACATGAACTTAACTTATTTTAAGTATAGATTTTAACTAAGCAAGACTAAACTGAACTGAGTTAAACATAACTGAAATTAAAGTGAATTAAACAGAAACTTAGTTTTCAACAAGATTAGTAGAATTATGATGAGTTTGACACTGTGAGTCTATGATATTTGCACTTGGGGGTAAAAGGTGAGGTCTGTGTATTGGCAGTGTGCAAGTTTACATTCTCCTACTCCTAAACAGCCAAACAGACAGGAAACAAGAAAAGAAGAGAGAAAACACATCATATGGAACCAACATGCAACTAAAACTTGCAACTGCTGTGCTAACTGCTAAGATTACGCACAGCACAAGTTCAACTTGGTATGCTAAACGATTGGATCAGATGTGGAGCTTAATAGGCAATGAGGCAAGATCAGGTTACAGCTTTAACATCTATACTTGTATATCAAGACTCTGAACATCACGCCATAGAAGAGCAGATATCCATGTTGATATGCGGTTGGTATCATAGATCTTAAATGACAGAAGAAATGGTTTTATTTGAGAACTGCAAGTGAAATGAAGTACCCTGAAAACATACGAAATTTCCAGCTAGTGCTTTCTTGTTCAGTTGTTCCCCCCTTCTACAGATAATCGCATAGAAAAAGCAAAAGTCTGAAATACAACATCATGACCACAGGAATCGAAATAATTTCTGTTGAATTTACTTCACAATTCTGATTGTGAGTAGCAGTCTACCGTGTTCCAAACTTGGTAAACTGCTAAATATTACTTCTGCATCAGTTAACAACCAGTGACTATTTCACAATTTTCAAACTGTTAACATCATACTTACATGTCAACTCTACTCTTTACATGTTAGAATTTGGAAGCAGTATGGCGAACTAGTCAACTACTGCATCCTCGGTCTAAACTAGGCCAAAGTTTCAATCAACTGAGATCCATCCTCCATCAGACTATCTCAAAGAGTAGTACTCCCTCCGTCCAAGCACAAGTTTCTCACTTGTGTTTTGGTTAATAAAATAAAGTTTTGATTATCATATTATAAATGGAGGTAGTGGAAGTACTTTTTGGTGTGTTGTAATTAAATGGGTGGGGACCACATGTCCAAAAAAGGAAATGGGAAGCTTTGTAACGGACTACTAAAAAGGAAAGTGGAAACATTTGACTGGACAGAGGGAGTACTTGTTTTCGACATTAGTTAACTGCCCTTGCATAAGCATCTTAATTACACTCCTCTCACGCAATCAACAACTATACGAATACTAGACCTTGAGTGTAAAAAATCTATCACATTGCAGAAGTACTCCCCCACACCCCATAAACCTTCCACTTGTGACAATTCTGGTTCTCCCCCAAAAGATTCCACTTTCCATTTTCGGCAAAACACAGCCCAGTCAAGTACTGCAAACTACAACGTACAGAGTAGCATAATGATTTTGTGGCCATTTAACCCCCTGTATTTTTCATAAAAGGCCGATTGACCTCCTGTATTATTTTAATAGTCAATTTACCCTCTTGTATTTTCTTAAGAGGTGCAACTTGCTCCTTCCTTTAAATTTGACTAACGGTGTTATCTTTTTCATTAACTTTTGACGGATTACCCCATTGTATTAAATTTAAAAGGCGGATTACCTCCTTCTATTAATTTTTAAAGAATTAATATTTTTTGTTAATTTTCCTATTGCAATTCATTGTTTTCTTTAAATTTAATAAAAGATCGATCACATTTTATTTCATAGATTAATCTTTTTACATATATAAATTACACATTCTTCTAATTAATTTTTTTTCATGATATAGATTACAAATTGATAATCATATAATTATTTAAAAGTATTTATCTTTTTAATATATACACTTGTATAATATTACGCTAACTAAATATCGTAAATAACAAATTATATTCCATGTACACACAAAGAAACCAAATTTTGAGAAAAAATCTTCATTATTAATTAAAAATAACTTATAAAAAATAAATGGTATGTTAAATAGTTAATAAATTATATTTTTTCTTATTTTTAATCACTAGGTTTATTTAAAACATTTATCTAACTTGCTAAGCAACCATTATATAAACAAATAAATATGTTATTAATGAGCCCCAGTTGCGGAGAAAGAGAGTGTGGTACACTCTCTAGCGGAGGGGGGTAAATTGTTCTGTTTAAAAAATACAAGGGGGTAATCAGCTTTTAAAAATAATTCAGGGGTGTCTTTGCTTATTTGAGATAATACAAGGGGATAAATGGCCAAAAACCCTAGCATAATAGTATATTTCCATTTCCATAGTAAACATGCATTTTTTTGAAGGAAAAAAATCTATTCTGTTCATCACATATTAGAGAATGTTAGAGAACATACATAACCTAAACTTTATAAGAAATTATTAATTGTGAAACCAATCAATCGAATGAAAAGGAACCCAAGCGAGAGAATAATGGAGACAGTCATGAGTCCCCTGAATGAGGATTGATGTTAAATTGAGCAATTCAATCAAGGTTTGACAAAACACAAAGATGGTTTGCAGAGAGAATCACATTTTGATATTGCAATAGAGCCTGAATTTTCATTTTACGAACAATAATACTACAGGCTTCTCCAAAGGAGCAGGCAGCAAGCTCCCAGTACATTCAGTTTTACAGAAGTATGTGATGTCTTACCCATTAGATATGATGTACACACTCTACAAAATGTTTGGGCACGCAGACAAAATAGCTGTAGTGGTCCAAGACAACCAATCCTGTCACTTCATCCTTTTCTGCATTCAACAAGATATACGACACATAAGAGATTACCACAGACTAAAGGCCATGGACTTGGATGATGAAGAATGCAAGCAAGATAATGCAATATACAGTCATGTAATCGGGTAGATTATATTGTATGGAAATTTGGGGAAACAAGGAAGAGTACATACATCTTTTTAACGTCAATAACCTCAACTATGACAGAGCTTGAACGACATGGAATTGCACAGATAATACGCTCAACCCTTCGCTTCCTCATAGGTGGCCTAAATTCCGAAACATGGACAAATAGTTTCTCAAGATTTTCTGCATTCTCAAGTAAAATCTTCGCAATTTGAGTCTGACACCTGTGTCCTTGAAAGCCCTTAATCCTGATTTCCTTGAGGTTAGACAGAGCACGAGATGGCAAAGATTCCACAATTTCACAATTGTCAGCGTCGTTGGCACTCTGCAAAGGTGAAAGCATAAGCTTCTGAGGACGATGTACAAATAATAGGAAGTTGCAATTGATGCAATAGGAGGTGAACCCTGGTTAGGGGATTATACTTTATAATGACTTACTATGCTCAAGACAAGTGTTTGAAGAGATGGCAATGCTCCAAGTATCTCCCACAGTGCTGTATGAGTCACATGATTATATACGTCCAAATGTTGCAACTTATCAAAGAAGGGAAGGCGTCCTGCTTTAGATCTTATAAGAGCCGCGAGAATCTAAGAGAACCAACAGTCAGAAGAAGATAAAACAAGGATAAACTTATTTATATGACTGGTGTTAAGGAAAGTTCTAAAGCATCACCAATCCTTTCAAGAATTAAGCTATTACACATAGTACTTATAACATGATAACCTCCCTAGAATCAAGTTGACAATGAATGATCAGTTACCTAATCCAAAGAATCAACTGATAATGGTAATTCTGCATGTTGCACATTAAGATGAATAGCATTGAGTCATAAAGTAAGCTTTCCTATGATCACATTGTTAAAGAATGTCAAGGTTACAGATGAGTTTTTGTGTAGTTAGTGATAGTGAATTCAGAGTTCTTTGATTGACCCTGATATTCTGAATATATAGTTTCTGCTCCTTATCCAATTCCAATTCTAATTCACAAAACAAAAAACAAAATCCCGTATTACGCATTTTGTTTGTTGCTTAGTGAAATGCAAAGAAACAGGACACTTAATGTGGAACAAGGGAATGATTCTTTAAAACTGTATGTAGAAATTGCAGAAAAGACAGATATATTTACCTCAACAAAATCACCTGACACTTCTAGTTGCTTCAAACCTGAAAATCCTTTCAGTATTTGGAATGCTTGGGATCTGAGAAATTCTCCTTTACCGTCATAACGAAATTGTGTGTAATAAACTGAGGGTGCACTAAGAACAATGTTGTCCATTGAACCAGATAATGCAACCTTCTCAAGTTTGTTTCCAGAAATCACGATCATGGGATCATTCTTAAATCTATTATCGGGCCAACACTGGAGTATTGTCATTTCTGGAGCATCAATTTTTACAGACTTCACATTAGACCATTTGCATTTACCTATTGTAAATTCTTTGAGAACTGGGAAGTACAATAACAGCTCGCCAGTCTCGGGAGATTGCTCGTTGACAATTTCAACTGGGTACTGAAATTTTAAGCACTTGATGTTAGGAAAATAGTTATAGCCAGCAACTCGCAGAATACAAGGCAGACCAATCTCCAATTCAGTCAACGAACTGGAGCTAAATAGACGATGAGGCAACGGCAAAACAAAGAAACCATATGCTGTATTCCATATTTCAAGAGTCTGAACATTATGCAATAAAAGAGCAGAGATCCATGTTGTTAGATGCCCGACATCGTACATCTTACATGACAAGCGAAAGCTCTTTATCTGAGAAGTGCAAGTAAAATGAAGTACCCTGTCCACAAAGCTCAAAAAACGTCCAACTCTTGCTTTCGAAAAAGAAGAATCTTGAAGATCTATATTATAAATAGAGGTCCACTTGAACTCCCAATCTTTTGACAAAATACTAGTTCTCACTGCATCCTTGGTAGGCATCCTGGATAGAATGTGACACAAAACACTCTCCGGTAGATTGCTGATGCGATCTTCACCGTCAGCAACAACTCTAGATCTCTTTCTTGCACAAGTGTAAGTGCAATCTCGCGTGCCCATGGTTCTAGTTTTAAGTTTCAACTATTCACCTAGGCCAATGTAGGAAGCAGATATAAATCATATAAGATCTGTAAGTGTGGACTCTCTTTGCAGGTTTAGGCAACCAGAAAGTCAGGTTGGCTCAATCAAGATTGTGGTTGTGGCAACCACACGAGTCCAACACTTGGCCGATATATTGAAGAGTTTTGCCTGCTTCCAAATACTGAGAAGATATACTTAGAAGATCTTGGAATACATTAAAGGACTTTTTAAGGGAAAAGGACTGCTTTGGGAAGACTACTTGAAGAGGGATTCTACAAGGAGTCTTAAGCATGGCAAACACAAATCCTATTAGGATTCTATCAAA
>JAYMSL010003018.1:0-13134 GCA_036897195.1 Plantago coronopus | reverse complement strand
TATATACTCAGTATATTTAGGAATATACTAGTATATTCCTAAATATACTAGTATATTTAGGAATATACTAGTATATTCCTAAATATACTGAGTATATACCTGAATATACTTAGTATATACGTATATACACTCAACCCATTTCACAAGATTCTTGTAAGATTCTGAATGTTTTTGAAATTTTAACAATTGGATGATTCCGGAGTGTTGAACTGAGCATAAGCTTGTGAATCATTTAATTAATCACATATAAGCATTCTTGATGAGATAGATGGATGATTAGCTACATCTGTTGGGGTTCGTAATTATAGTTGAAGCATCATGGTACTCAGGATATTCTGTTGTTGCTAAGAAAAAAGTTTTGAAGGGCCAAAGCAGTGTGTGAAGGAATTGGGAGTGAGTGAAAAATGAATTGGGAGTGAGGTTGTGAGCAGGGGTATAAACGTGAATTCACAGGTCAAAAAGTAGCACATTCACATCAATTGCCTTTTAGTGTTGTTTTTTTTGTTGAGGGGGACTTTTTTGAAAAAATTGGTCCAACTTGTGACTTATATGTAATTTTCCCAAAAAAATGAAGAAAGACTAGTGAGAAAATTGGACTAGCTGGAAGGAAATGTGGGCTTGGCCCATTCTGTTGCATGGACTTGCAAGATATTAGGATAGTTTTTATCTACTCACTCTCCATCCCACAAAACTTTACTCACTTTTCATTTTTGGATATCCCACAAAACTTTACTCATTACCAAATAGGGAAGCTACTCTACACAATAAAACATTATTTTAACATCAAAGCCATACATTTTTTATCACCACACATTCTCAAAAATTAATCTACCCTACTTACTTTTTCATTTGTACTCTATTACTTTAATTCATTTTATTAAACTGCGCGCAATCCTAATGGGTAATGTTTTATGTGACGATATAGATGCAAAACATTATAATGTAGGGACATTTACCTTCGTTGTTACTTTAACTACCCTCCGTATCCAGAAGATTATAGTCTCTACTAATGCGTATAAATACAATAAATCTGGATGAACCCCCAATATTTGAAAACTCAAACGGTATGTCTAAGTTGTTCGAATTAGGAATCTTGGATTGACCAAAATGCAAGCGTGTTTGTAGTAATAGTAGTTATTTAAGCGCAAGTGGATCTAATGGATCATGAAATTGTCCTAAGCATAATGGACAGGGTCCTAATTAATCTGTGCTTTATGCCCTTGTGTCTTGATATTCTGTGACATGCATGTCTAGTATATCTATTTTGTTTCAGGTGTTGGTAAGAAAAGTCAGTACTCAGTATTCAGTAACATATTTGACGTTATAGTATTCGACCAAACTTGAGATGAGAGCAATGGATGAGCCTCCCATTAATTGGAATTTGGAAATCATCAGCTAGGATCGGGTTGGTAGTTACAAATTACAACTAGCTAGCTGATACCATTAGAATGGGGGGCAAACAATGTTAGTGAAACGAAAATATGTTTTAACTTTTAAATCAGCAAGTTCAGGTAAAATATAACGAGATTATGAATTACAGATTTCGAACTCGAATTTGTATTCTTCCATTCATAGTAAAATGGAAGGAGTTTGTGAAACTTGATACATGTCACGGAAGATGAAACAATTACCAAGGAAACGGGACAGCCCACAGGAGTTTTAAGTAAGAAAGTTTCAAATCCATTGTTCATGAGTTCATCTTCATGATTTTCAAATGTTTGTGTATTTCTCATATATCTTCAACAAACCATGAACATGAGAGATTTCTTGGACAATTCAATTAGATATTCTAATTTTGAAGCGCAATTTTTGTAGTGCTGTTTTTTTTTTTTAAAAAATAATTAATAAACAACAGGGCATATACTATACACAATAACAATAGAAATAGAATATCCTTACATATTATTTTTAGTATGACCTAATAATCAATCAGACCATCACTTTCCGTGTGTTTGGGAGTGGGCTGAAGCCCAATTTTCTGGATTTGAATTCAGGCAGTTCAATTTCGTGTTTGGCAGTGAATCACAGTCCAGTTTGAACTTTGAAGAATCCAGTTTTTACTCTTAATTCATAGAGTAGCAGACAGTAGGCTGTGCCTGTGACCTGTCTCTGACTCTCTGTCCTCTCTCTCTCCGTGTACAACATATTTACTTTCCTTTTATGAGATTTGATAATGAATCAAGTAAGTATTTGAAAATTAATATACTATTTGGTTTGGTTAAGTATTTACATCATATTTACTTTCCTTTTACAACATATTGGTTTGGTTAAAGTATTTGAAAATTAATATACTATGTGCATGTAAGTGCTATTATAATACGTCGGTATATGGTATGTGCATTTTTTAATAAAATATAAAAACTAAACATTTTTAAATAAATAACAAGTATTATTATAAAGTTCTATTCGGCCAATTTATGTTTTGTGCCACAAAATTACGTATAATCTTACTAAACTATGTTTGATTATTTTCAAAACTATACGACTGAAAAAATATAGTAAAATTATGTTACAAAACTATGTTTGATTATTTTCATAATATAATTTTATTATAGTTTTTTGTCGTATAATCATAGAGCAATTCACAGTTAAAGTTCGCGAAAAAAAAAATCTACCTTGGAAGTTCTTATTGAAACATATGTAGTATTATATATATTATTTATATTACAATATAACACTAACCAAACTCCAACACAAATTTCACTATCATTTTCCAGAACTCAATTCCTAACCAAAATTAACAAACACAATTCTCAACATAATTTTAAAAAAATCAAATTACACTATAACAACCTTAAACTTATCAGAATCATACATCACATCACATTCAATAAAACAACAATTTCACAATTATACATTCAATACTATCCCACACATACCACACTTTCTTACACAACCTACACAAATATAATAATTACCCCTATTATAATCACAATCCACTGCCAAATACAAAACTCAAAACTCAATTCAAATCCAGTTACTATTCACAATCCAGTTTTTTTCAAAACTCAACTCGAATCCAGTTTCAGATCCACTCCCAAACACTCAGAATATATTCTCTCAGTCCAGTCAAAACATTTCCATTCAGTTTTGTTGATTCTTTTTCCGGACATAAATTACTCCTAAATCACATTTAAGACATAAATTTAGAAAAATGTATTAAAATAATATAAATATCAAACTATTAATATAATTTTTCTAAAATTTCACAATATAATTATATTTTTTTTATTGAAAACTGGTGAACAAAACTAAATGAGAAACATTTATCCTGCAAATTACGTGAACCAAGTTAACAAGTTCACCTCTATTTAACCAACTGAACAAACATGCTCTGGTGCAGGATGACATAATCACATATTTGCTCTGGTGCAGGATGACATAATCACATAAAAATCTCCTCCCGTGAGATTCGAATCTGTGACAAAGAGGAAAGTTCACCTCTCTTTAACCAACTGAGTCAACCTTTGCGGGCGAAAATATTGAAAGTAATATTATTAACATTTCAGTGAAAATAAAAGAAACCCGAATCATAAAGTAGTCAAACTATCTCTGTAATAAAATAAAAGATTCTACTGTGAAACAACATAATAAGTAAGTGATATTATATTATGGGAAAATATAAAATAAAATTCAGATCTATGAGTTGAAAAAGAAGGAAGGTGAATTATTAGTCAATAATAAGATGGAATTGTAATTACTACTCTACTAATTATTGTATTATTGAAAGTAATAATATAATTTGAATTAATCTGTTTTGGTTTAAGGTAGCTTGTACTGCTATGAATGTGAAGTCAATTTCCGAGGCAGTAAGAAACCAGTTGCAAAAAATTTCCCGTTCTGTCAGCAGCATCCAGCCATACTCATCGTCACCGCTTAACCTTATTCAATTCAATTTTTATCAATCATTTTTTCTCCCCTCTCTCTCTCTCCTCTCCGCACTTCGAATCTCACTCCCTCACTCTCCGATACCAACACTTAACTTGCTCTCCCCGAGTTCCCATCCATCCAAAGCTAGCTACCTAGCTACTCAGTTGCAGCAGCACTACAAGAATTCGCAAATTAATAAACAACTCTGTATCGGGAACGCAACATTTCTTTACACTTGCGTCGTTTTCCTCTCCTCTTTTAGGAGAATCACTCGTGAACTTCATGTGCCAGGTATGGAGAGAAAGGGAAGAGAGAGATCTGAATCAACTTTATGATTCAAACGGGTCGCTTGCTTCTTTACATTAGCGGTTGTAAGTTGCCGATAACTCCAAGATTCAGGTGAACTAATCTAATCCACACCCCCCTTTTCCTCTTCTTATTCCTTTCTCTTCTTGTGGTCCTTGTCAAAGCAACCCTCTACCAATTTAATGCTTCAACTGTTTGTCAAAATGCCACACCGTACATTGCTACTCAGAATAAAGCATGCTTGACTGATTTGATTCGGAAAGATTCCAGCTTTCTTCTTACAAATGTTAGTGACCCCACATTTGGTTATTTTGGTTTCTGGGTTTGGTGTATTTTTGTAATGTAGTAATGTTGGTGTGAATTTGTAGTTTTGGTTATGTGTTTGATGAGAGGGTTTATGTTTGCAGTTTGCATGTCTGTAAAGTTGTGCATTTTGTTTATTTGCTTTTACTTTTCTTATTATATGTAGGTTTATTGGGTTAAATGATTGTATCTTGCAATTTTACAAGAGGAAGAAGATCTTGGCAAGTTGTAGATGAAGAGTATTTGGTGCTCTGATATATATAGGTTTAAGATAAGAACGATTGGAGTGAGTTGATTTATGTGGTGATCATGACCAAGGCAGTTCGTGACCGGATACTTAAGGATGTGAATGGTAATATCAGTGATCATCTGCGCAATCACATTCACTTGACGAATTGCATTCATTTGAAGAACCATATGCATAAGCAAAGTCCCATCTTGGCCGACAGGGCCCTCATGAGGGACCTTGTTGTCCTTCAGAGATCAAGGTCTCTAAGGGATCCTTCTGCTAGTCCACCATCATGGCATTCTCCCTCTGTTGCTGAAATGCTGTATAGAAGAGGTGAAAGGGATGGTGTGGTCAATGGAAGACGATCAATTGGCTTAGAACATTCCAAAGAGGGTGGATGGGCTTCTGGTAACTCGCCTCAGAATGATGGGGATGAGATTCGTAATCACAGAAGAGTTGAGAAGGAAGAGTCAAGTGGAAGGTCCCTGAGGAATAATGCACTGCGTCTGAGTGAGGAAAACCAACTTGATGTGAATGACCGTGTGTCTGGAAACTCCGACTTGAGGGACAAGAGACTGAAGAAGAAAGAAGGCTATAGCGAAGAACGGCAGTATAAAAACTATTCTGACCGGTTAAAAGACGTTCTTTCTGAAAGTGATGATGCTGTGTCCTCTCATAATCATGGAAACAGAAGAAATATCAATAAAATTGCTGACGTAGCAGAGGCTAATGTTCGCAGTCATGGAAACAGTGTGAATAGGGCACGAAGACGTAAATTTCGTGGAGCTAGAAGAAACCGCCCATCTGTTACTGCTCGAGATGTTGAAATTCAAAATGATATGTCGGTGGCGTCTAATTCGTTTGCTCAAGCAGTTCGAAAGCATCATGAAGAAGAGGGAGCTGAGGAGTTCGATGATCAACGTATGTCTGGTGTTCCAAGAAACGGGTGTGGTATTCCTTTTAACTGGTCAAGGATTCATCATAGAGGGAAATCGTTTCTTGACATGGCAGGTAGGAGCCTATCTTGCGGTTTATCTGACCCAAGGTTAAAGAAAGGTGGTTCGGTTTCTAGGGGAAGACATATTCCTGACATGGCTGTCATGTCGGATCATTCGAGTTCATCTTTAAAATCTGATGCTGAAGCTTTGCCTTTACTTTTTGAAGCTTCAGGATCTCAGGGAAGTGTTGATCATGGAGCTTGGCAGCATGATTATTCGGGAGAATTAGGCTTATTTGCTGACAATTTGTTGAAGCAGGAAACCGACTCAGATCTTGCATCGGAAGGAAGATCTCGTGAGAAGCACAATGTTCATGGGCACCGAACTAATAGGCATCAAAATCTTACTCAAAAGTACATGCCAAGGACATTCAAAGATCTAGTTGGTCAGAACCTGGTGGTACAAGCTCTCTCGAATGCTGTCGTAAAAAAGAAGGTTGGATTGCTATATGTGTTTTATGGGCCTCCTGGAACTGGTAAAACGTCCTGTGCTCGTATGTTTGCCAGGGCTTTGAATTGCCAATCTCTGGAGCCCCCTAAACCTTGTGGATATTGTAATGCTTGCATTGCACATGATATGGGGAAGAGTCGATACATTAAAGAAGTGGGTCCGGTTGCGAATGTTGACTTTGAGAACGTTATTGAAGTTCTTGACAACATTACCGTCTCAAAGCTTCAATCTCAGTACAGAGTGTTCATATTCGATGAATGTGATACATTGTCTTCTCATTGTTGGAGTGCGATACTCAAGGTCATTGATCGAGCTCCAAGGCGTGTCGTTTTCATTCTTGTTTGCTCAAGTCTTGATGCTTTGCCTCATATAATAATATCCAGGTGCCAGAAATTCTTTTTCCCAAAGTTAAAAGATGCGGATATTATATACACTTTGCAGTTGATAGCAACCAAAGAAGATTTGGAAATTGATAAAGACGCCTTGAAGCTTATTGCATCAAGATCAGATGGATCATTAAGAGATGCAGAGATGACACTTGAACAATTGAGTTTGCTTGGACAGAGAATTACTCTTTGCCTGGTGCAAGAGCTGGTATGTTTCTTGTCATTTGGTCTTAACATAATCTTAAGACATCACATGTTGCTTTATTTGCTCGTAAGTATTAATTGAGTATTAGAAATAGAATGTGCGTATTGTGAAGTGCTGAAATCAAGCAGATGCAGATGAAATAAATCAAAGCAAATTTCATGGGTTTATTGCAAATAAATCAACGCCTTTACAAAAGTACCAAATCAGATGCAAATACTTCTTATGCTCATGTCTTTACATATTTTGAGTACTTTGGAATAGATGAAACAACACTAGATATACCTGGCAATTGCATAGCTATTTTAATTATTTTTGTAGTAGTACTTATCACGCTGGCTATATGCGTCTTTGGATTATGCAGTTTATGAGGAATGATTCTTATTTTGTATGTTGTCCTGCAGAGGAATGATTATGCTTTTGTTTTTCCACAGGTTGGGCTTATTTCAGATGAGAAGTTAGTAGATCTACTTGATTTAGCTTTATCTGCTGACACTGTCAATACAGTGAAGAATCTGAGAGAGATCATGGAGTCTGGTATTGAGCCTTTGGCATTAATGTCTCAGCTTGCTACAGTCATAACTGATATCCTTGCCGGGAGCTATGATTTCCTGAAAGAAAAGTCTAGAAGGAAGTTCTTTAGGCGGCAAACACGTGAGTCTTATTTACACTATGCTATTTGAAATGGTCGATGTTGTTAGACGTCGCTCTATTTCCAAACGGTTTGCGCCAATATATTCGTTGTTATTCTTTTTGCATTGTAATTGTTTACGCAGACTTTGAACACTGGCATTGTAATACTAGATGTAGCTGCTGGATTTTTTCTTCCGGTGTGAATCTTTTTCCCCTTTGTTTGAGAATTGATGTTGCTTTTTGTTTATTCCTGTATGAATAAATATCCCCCAGATATTGACCTTGCATGCATACAGTCTCACAATGTTGCAGGACTTGTGAAAAGGTCGCTAGTCTTGTTTGGTTTTCCTGCATCAAACCCCTTTTTATTTCCATATTGGTAGATCCTTTTCTGGCTTTCATACTTTCTAAAGTTTGAATGATCCTGTGATAGTTCTTACTATCATAAAGGGAACCTGTGCCATGAGATTGTATTTTTCTGTTTATTTCCTTTCGGCGACTGATGAATCATGTTTCTGTTTCCAGTGACCAAAGAAGATATGGAAAAGCTACGTCAAGCACTAAAAACACTATCTGAAGCAGAAAAGCAACTAAGAGTGTCAAATGACAAAATGACTTGGTTAACTGCTGCACTATTGCAACTGGCCCCAGATCAACAATACATGCTACCTAGTTCCTCCGCCGATACTAGTTTGAATCAAAGTCCACTATTTTTGCAAAATTCTGCATTAAGAGAGAGACCAAGAAAAAGCAATGCTGAATTGCCAACATTCCAAACTGGACATAATCATAATTCTGTGTTGAGGGGTACTATGAACGGAAAAGTACATGTTGCAGGTGGATCAGTTTCTCAACAAATGTCATTGAATGACAGAAATGTTCAATTTCCGGGTTTCCGGAAAGGCATTGAAGAAATTTGGTTGGACGTTCTTGAAGAGATACCACATACTAGTGTGAAAGAATTTATGTATAGGGAAGGGAAGCTGATCTCACTCAGTTACGGTGAAGGTATTATAAATTTCTACTGTTTCTTTACTTTAATCCCTGATGAGAATATATAGTTACTTACAAACCTAATAATGTTTTGAAAGAATGGGAGTAAATCAAGAAAAGTACGTGATACTTAATTCCTGTTTCCTAGTACTAGTTTTCAATAGCATTACTGCAGGGAAACATCTCTTGCGGCAATTACACATTTATCGTGCTATATAGTTAGAAAATAAAGTGCTTCGAATTAATGATCCCTATGTAATTGGGCCCTGGGAAAGGAAGGAGATTGTGGTGGGGGTGGGAGTTGTGTCGTCGTTATAGATACGCGGTAGCAGCTGATAAATTTGGCATGAAATTAGATAGCTTAAATAGTTGAAGCTGTTTTGTTTATGGTAGATCCGGTTGCATTCAGTTACGTGGCAAAGCAAAAGACAAAAGCTGTAAAGAAAAATAGGAAAGGAAACAGTCAATTTGCGGATTTCTTGGGAACTCTAGGATTAAAAGATGTGGCTAATCTTTTAAATATCACTGTTAACTTGGCCCAAATGAATTACAAATAACAGGGTGAATAATAAGTATTTTTCCAATGTGAAATGTCATCCAGTTATAAGAAATTGTGTATTGAAGCTCGTCTTTTTTCTTCCGTTTACAGCTCCAACTGTGCAACTAGAATTTAGTTCCAAGCTGAACAAATCAAAAGCAGAGAAAGTGAGGTCATATATTTTACAAGCATTTGAGGCGGTTCTCAGATCCCCTGTGACTGTCGAGATTAGATGCAAGACAATAAATTCTGGAACAGGACAAATGTTAAATTCATCCCAGGACAGAGATACATCATCCGCTTTAGCGAATAGGAGTGAGATTGTCGAAATTGAAGCTTCTCCGAGACAGTACAGAAGTACCAGGCACACTGTTGACAAGGGAGATGCGGACAGGCAAAATACTAGAAAGACAGTTGTCGGAGGAACAAATTCTTCTGCGAATGGAAAAAGGTTAGGAGATAGAAGCCAGAGTCTTAGCCTTGTTAAAGGCAAGGTATCTCTTGCTCATGTGATTCAGCATGCAGAGGGATGTTCGCAAAATGGATGGTCAAAGCGTAAAGCAGTATCTATTGCTGAAAAACTCGAACAAGAAAATTTGTAAGTGATTTCTTCTTGACTTAAAATAGTAGCATTAGGGAAAATGCATACATGTCCTTGTGTTTTGTGTGACTTCGCACCAATTGCATCTTGTATTATTTCTGTTACAAAGTCCTGTTCTTTAAAACTTTGCATCTAAAACCTTTTTTTAATTTTTTTATAAAGTTCGGTAGTCGGTACTTCTTTAACCATATCGCCATACTCTAAGGACATGGATCATGAAATTATTGGCTGTATATTCCTTGTATAAACTTCTATGACCATATTTCACCCATTTTCTCGCACAAGATTACTATAGATCTGCATTGAAAGGCTTTACTCATCGCCTTTATATTTATTGTGATTGGTTTTACACCAGTATTTTGGGGATATCTGATATTCTAAATCTGCAGGAGACTAGAGCCAAGATCAAGGAGACTGCTTTGCTGGAACCCACCAAGAGTATCTCGCCGAAAGGTACATAATTTACGCTATGTTATGTTATTTTTTCCTTCTTATTTCTTTCTTTTCGGCAAAAACAAAATATATTCCATCAGTGTAGAAAAGTGGTACTCATCTTCAATTCACATAATCCTGTATGACTCTCCCATGATTGGAGAGATGAACATCTAATTCCAAATGACCCTCCAGGAATAACTCTATCCACTTATAAACTACTTAAATTACACCTGAGAAATTTTATAGTGTACATACTACATACTTCTTAAGTTGTAATACTGCCGCTTTCCGTAATGAATCTTTAACCCATCTCCAATCATCATCTCTATCCTGCTGAAGCACAGGATCATGTAGATATCCTATAAGGATCAAAAGGAGATACTAGGTCACCTCAAATCCCGAGACTAGTGATCATTGTTGTATTTATACATTTACTTGGATTTGCATTCATTATTTTGTGGATTGTGGTCGTGTCATTGTGTGGGGGATATACATGTGCTTGGTAATTTTTCCTTGTGGCAAAGATGAGGGAACTCCGAAGTAATGGTACAATGCAATGTGCAAAAAAATTATTTTATGGTGCTCGAAACTTGTAATATGATGTACCTTTTCTCATTCAGTTATTGACAGTTTAGAAGCGTTATGTGTATGCATAAGCTAGTACTGATTGATCCCTAGAGCATAATTATGAAATTTCATTTTTGCAGCTGTCCCGTTTGAAAATTCGGCCAAGGAAACCACACGCCCTGCTGAAATTCGTCTCATGCGGAAGGTGTCTCTCCAGTAAGTCTCCAAGGTAATTAGACTCACAAATCAGACTGCGGCGTTTCTGGAAGGCTTCCATGTGCGATAACCAGTCCTTTAGCTGTTCATTAAATTAGCATGTAGCTGCAGTTAGGTCTTTTATTTCAGAAATCTCAGTTATTACTATTTTATTCAGTAAGAATTTAGATTAGATTTAAATGAAAGACTACAGCTTTAATCAATGGGATTTGAAATTGTAATCTTTATTTTTTCTCATGAGCAATCTGAATAAGTCATGCTTTATTTTACTTAGCAAATTAAGGTTTTCTAATGGAGAAGCCTGTTAACTGAGAAATGAATGTTTTTTCTACTGTGTCATGTGACTCATTGAGCCAATGTCTAGTCGATGTGGGATGTATAATTATATGGCTCCCCATAATTATATTATGCGAAATGATGAAATTGTTGTCGATGAGCAGCTGATTGTTCTGTGTTTGTATCGTATCTATATGCTGCTGCCTCTTAGTCTGCCCTTCGCCCAGCATATCTTTCTGAAACCCTTACACACGTTTGTCCTTGGTGGGAGTCTCTTGTATCACATATGGTATCGACTACTGACAAATCAAGATTAAAGAATAACTCTCTTTATTGCTTAAGAAAATCTCTCAAAACTTAAACTCTCAATTTCTCTGAGTGATATCACACATTGATACCTCCTCTATTTATAGGACAACAATTAGATCCTAATCCCAATTGGATTCTACGTCCTATTCCTAATTGCTCAAGTAGACTCCCATATTTTAGATATCTCCTAAAATATGTATATTTAGATTTCTCCTAAATATTTTTTCATATTTAAATAACTCCTAAAATATGTATATTCAGATATCTCTTAAATATCTTCAAGCTTACGCCAATAAAAATATCGTGTCTTCCTGTGGAATGTCTTCCTGTGGAATAAAAACTTCCCTTATTTTGGTTAAGAAATTTGATAGGTAACCCAAAGTATATAAAGTTAGAAAGATTTTTTTTTTTTTAAAAAAACGGATGGAGTGTGTGTCATTTTCTATACTTCAAAATATATTCTACTATTATTGTACACAATGCTTCGGACTTCAATAAATATGTCATCTATCTCTTGTTGGCTGATGCAGTTGAAATTTGAGTTTGCTTAAAAAGATCTCTAAGTCCAAGTTTTATGAACGTAAATGGAGTTGTTTGAAGAGTCAACCTTATAAAAGGATCCAAGAACCGAATGTTAGATTAGTCGTCATCCATGACGGATATAAGCTTTAAATTAATAATTGAATGGATGAGTTCATGAATATGGAGAACTATTTTAAAGGATTGTTTATATAGTGCAATAAATTATAATACAGTGTTGCATTAATACACTGAACGTGTTATAGATTTTAGTTCTTTATCTGTTGTTCATAACTTTTGTTTGTTCCAATAAATAACCTAATAAAATCATGGTCTAGTTAGTTAGGTTATGTTATTTTCAAAGTTTAATGGAGTTGAAATTTACATATTTCAAATTTATATTTTATTTTATGTTAGTTCAATTTTTATTGCAGTTCATAGATTGTGAAGTGGATTAGATTAAATTGACTGTGTCATTAAAGTCTGAAATCTGAGTATCTCAGAAGAATTGAGGTAAAATCCACCCCTATGTTGTTGGTACTCTGGGTTGATTTTTGATGTCGGCAAATTAATTCAAGGACTGCATTCCAAAAGGCGGGTATTAAGTTGAAGAGATTGATGGTGGATATATGTTAGGATAGAAATTGATGGATCTCATCTCATCTTCTTCAATTGTAATGGGGGCATTATCAATTTATCATCAATCATCACTTGTAATTGATGGTCCAAATCAATCCATATTCTTCTTCTGTTCAAAACCTACTGCAGCCTAGCTCCCTGAATATATACATGTGCGAGGTTGACGTCAAATATATTTGGATAATTTCTTGCTCTATCATGATCCATCTCTTGTCGACATGAAATTACCTACTGTATATCTATTTCTCCTCGTCGACATCCATTTTACACCATTTATATTATTTCACCTCAACTTTTTACCTTCAACCTAACTCCTCTACCGCACCCATCGCGGCTACTTGTGTTCAATTAACAGAAATATATAACCACATAAACATATTACACATTAACTGTTTCTAATAACCACATACTGCAGTTAGGCTTTCTAGATAGTTTGTTCACTTCACTTTAATTTAACTTGTTTTCAATTTAGTTCATTTCAGTTCAGTCGCATGTTCAAGTTTGCATATTTCAAATTTATACTTAAATTCATTTAGTTCATTTCTGTCCAGTTAAGAGATTTTCAGGTGAATTAAATGGGACCTTATAAGAGTGGCTGGAGTTGCACGAGGGATGTCGGTGGTTCGAACATCGATGGAGTAGGATAGTTCAATTTGGCGTTTCG
>JAYMSL010003017.1:0-13139 GCA_036897195.1 Plantago coronopus | reverse complement strand
AAAGAAGCAAATTTAATTAACTGAATTTCGGTGGACTTTAATCAATATATCAATCAAGAATACCCCCTCCCACGTTGTCCCTTCACCTGGTACATACATACATTTACATATCTATTCGTTCTTCTTCTTCTCCATTTTCTCTCACTTCATTCTTCTCTCTCAAGAAGAAAAGGAAAAGGTTCTTCCAAGTTTTGCTCTTCATCATTCACGTAATTCTTCTGCATTTTGCTGCAAAGATTCATGTTTGTATGATGATTATATGTCTTGTTTCGTAGTTGTTGTGTGTGTGTTTGTTTGAACGGTTCGTGTTTTATGGTGACTTTTCGTAGTTTCTAACGTGTTTTATCATGATTGTGTTTATCGAAGTTAAGCCCTTCATTCAAGTAATTCTTCTTTCTTCTGCATTTTGCTGCAAAGATTCATGTCTGTATGATGGTTATATGTCCTGTTTCGTAGTTGTTGTGTGTGTGTAATGTGTTTGAACGGTTCGTGTTTTATGGTGACTTTTCGTAGTTTCTGGCATGTTTTGATAAGATTATGTTCATCAAAGTTTAGCCCTTCATTCAAGTGATTCTTCTTTCTTCTGCATTTTGCTGCAAAGATTCATGTCTGTATGATGATTATATGTCTTGTTTCGTAGTTGTTGTGTGTGTTTGTTTGAACGGTTCATGTTTTATGGTGACTTTTCGTAGTTTCTGGCATGTTTTGATACGATTATGTATTTATGTTCATCAAAGTTTTGCTCTTCATCATTCACGTAATTCTTCTTTCTTCTGCATTTTGCTGCAAAGATTCATGTTTGTATGATGATTGTATGTCCTGTTTCGTAGTTGCTATGTGTGTTTGTTTGAACGGTTCGTGTTTTATGGTGACTTTTCGTAGTCTCTGACATGTCATAATTCTTCTTTCTGCTGCATTTTGCTGCAAAGATTCATGTTTGTATGATGGTTATATGTCCTGCTTCATAGTTTCTATGTGTGTTTGTTTGAGCGGTTCGTGTTTTATGGAGACTTTCCGTAGTTTCTAACGTGTTTTGTCATGATTATATTCGTTTTTTTGACATGTTTTTGTAGAATGATTTTGTACGTGTTGTATGACGACCATGTTTATATGATGATAATCTTGATATCTTGTTTCGTTAGAAAGGTTCATTCAGTATACGACTTTTCCTTGACTTTCTTGCAACAAAAGAGGCATGTAATCTACGTGTCACGTTGGGCCCCTCATAAACGTGGCCCTACCCATTCGAAGGCTTCTTTTGAAAAATGTGCACGCAATCTGTATTTGCATTCAAAAGCGAATATTTATAGTTGCTATTATGTGGTTAAAGCGATATGAATTTTCCTATACGATCGATGTTTCTAACCAATGAATCTTTTACAGGAGGTTTGTACATAATCTGCAAGTTCTGTGATGCCTACCATGACTGACAGCATGCCCGGACTCTTGGAACGCCCTCTCAGGCCAAGTACGTTCCTTTTCCGTACTTCTAACATTTGAAATTGTTCGTTTGGAAATTTCACGAAAGACGAATGCTAGATTCTTCTCTTCATCGGAATATCAGGGCCGTTATGCTCTCTAGAGAGTTAATATTAAACATATATAGCTAAAAAAATCGATCCAGAACCCGAGTCATTATCCAGTCAAATGTAACATGACTAGCATTTTTCATGTGGAAAATATGAAATTTGATCCAAATTCCAAAATAAGAATATCTTGACAATAAGAAATAAAAGGAATCTGTATATAATTTATTTTAAATTTTTAACAAAATGTGTGTCATGCTAATTTGAGAAAAGCATGTAAAAAGGGAACATGTACATTGAATTTTTCCAAGAACTTCTTAACAGATTGCAAGAATTTAGAGACTCTGTGGTCAAGATTACAGTAATCCAACAAAATCTCATGGTTTTTGCATCTCTGAAATGGATAATTAAACAAATCTAATAACATAATTATTCATGAAAGTTTAATTACTAGGAAATTCTGATGATACAGGCCTAGAGAAAATTGATATAGAATACACAGAGGATGAGAGGAAGACTAGGCTTGCATCTCTCAAGAAGAAAGCAATCAACGCGTCGAGTAAATTCAGGCACTCATTGACGAAAAAGGGAAGGCGAAACAGCAGAGTCATGTCTGTCTTGATTGAGGATGAACGTGATGCAGAGGAGTCGAAGGTTGTTGATGCTTTTCGCCAGGCACTTATCCTTGACGAGCTGCTCCCTGCGAAACATGACGATTATCACACGCTGTTAAGGTCGGTCTTTACGTGTTTGGCACTGTTGTATTGTACTGTATCACATGTTGCACTGAGACTGTTCATCACCAAGATTTTCTTGAAATGTTTTTTTTTTCTGAAAGATTGGTCATTTTCAGTTTTGCAAATGTCATGGTTTTCCATGTTGAAATTGAATTTTATTCGATAAAACGGAAAGGCGTTTTGATTAAAGTTATCTGTTCGAAAGTAATAGAACACGTGATCGAAAGCAGTTTAGAGCGTCCAGTCGTGCATTTATTAGTTTTCGATATAACCGGATTTGTTCTTTACTGGAAAAATTACCAGAATCTGATAACTTAAGGTTGATTAGGTTGTGTTTTTGTGATCACATAGGTTCTTGAAAGCAAGGAAATTTGACATTGAGAAAACCAAGCAAATGTGGGCTGATATGGTTCAATGGAGAAAAGACTTTGGTGCAGATACTATTATGGAGGTACATATCTATATCATTTGCCTTACATGTTTAGTATCTTCTGCAGTTACGACTTCTGATTTCTCCGGGAACAACAACTAGGATTATGAGTTCAAGGAGAAGGATGAGGTTCTCAACTACTACCCGCAAGGACATCATGGAGTCGACAAGGAAGGTAGGCCTGTGTACATTGAGAGACTCGGTCAAGTTGACTCCACCAAGCTCATGCAAGTGACAACAATGGATCGATATGTTAAGTACCATGTCCAGGAGTTCGAGAGGACCTTCGTTGATAAGTTCCCTGCATGCTCGATCGCTGCTAAGAGGCACATTGATCAAAGCACAACCATTTTGGATGTCCAAGGAGTGGTATGTATAGTTTCTCTACTGATAAGACTTTTCAGCTCTAAGTTTCGATCCTCTATATCCTTTATATAATCTCGTTTCCTGATTTTTCGTCTCAGGGATTGAAAAGCTTCAATAAGGCTGCCAGGGAACTGGTTCAGTGTATTCAGAAGGTTGATGGTGATAACTATCCTGAGGTACTTTGTCCCTCTCACTTTCTTGAATGTACTTCTAGCTGATGTAGTAAATGAAGTCGCGGTGTCTCATTAGTAGTAATCTGATCTTTCCTTTTTTTTCGCAGACTCTATGTCGAATGTACATCATCAATGCAGGATCTGGATTCCGGCTCCTGTGGAACACGGTCAAGTCATTCCTTGACCCAAAAACCACTGCCAAGATCCATGTTTTGGGAAACAAATACCAAAGCAGGCTTCTTGAGATCATCGATGCAAGGTAAATAACACTTGTGCAGTACATCGTACTATTAGGCCTCATATCTTTTTTTAAATCGGAGGCCTGATATTACCAGGCATGAATTTAGTAAACTAACAGAACTGTTTTTGATGATTCAGTGAGCTACCAGAGTTTTTGGGTGGCACTTGCACCTGTGCAGATAAAGGCGGATGTATGCGTTCTGATAAAGGGCCCTGGAACAACCCTGATATCATGAAGGTAATGTCGTACTTTTCATCCAATAATCGAAATTCTTTTCACATGATAGGGGTTATATTTCATGAAATGTTGAAAATCTTGATTCATTTACCAGATGGTGCGCGACGGTGAACACAAGTGCTCGGCCAAACTCATGATTCCAGCTGATGAGGATGAGAAAACCATCTTGGAGGATGATACTGTTGTTTCCTTCAAGGTAACAAATGTTTTCAGCTTATACCAGAAATCCAGAACTCTTTATGCCCATGATTGTTGTTGTAAAAACTGTCGAATTCCTTTCTATCGATATGTACTTACTTGACTACTGATGTGTAATATGTAGAATGTGAAGAGGATCAACACATTCGACTCGAATGATTGTCCAAAAACTCCCAGGGACCACATTGTTCATCCAGAGAACTCGCCTGTTCATGAATCGGTAAGTTTACATGTAGACTTCTTTATTGTTCGAGTCCCACGAGTGCATTTAGCAGGTTTTTCTGAATCTGATAAGAACTTGATCCAGGTGTACAAGAGTCGTCCCACTAGGTTCGTACCTGATGAATATGCTGTTGACAAGGCTATTGCTGCAAGCTGGTCGAAATCAGAGAAAAAAGAGAGCTTGGCTCTTTCTAAAGGTACATACTGCACAGTCATAGTCCTTGATTCAATAACTACATGGATTGAAACTTATTTCCTGTTTCTCTTCCAAACAGCTTCCAAATCTCCTGTTGGATTCACTGGTCCAATATTCAGCGGAGTGATGACTGTCGTCATGGGCATTGTTGCTATGGTGCGCATCACGCGCCAGATGAGGCTAACAGACACTACCCTTTACTCATCCTCCATGCATGATGATGATGCCAAAGCCAAAGCCAAAGGCCAGGGAAATTCATATGAACAGCTGACTGAACCAACCATCACAATGGACGATTACATGATGATGATGAAGCGCATGAATGAACTCGAAGAGAGGGTGACCGGCATTGCAAAGAAACCGGAAACCATGCCAGCTGATAAGGAGGAGATGCTGAATAATGCACTCGACCGCGTCAATGCACTGGAACAAGAGCTTTCCTCAACCAAGAAGGTAACAAACAGATCCCATCTGTGTATAAGAGTGTATAACTGACTTCACGAAGCTGTATGAGACTTACTTGTGTGTGTGTTGCAGGCGCTCGAGGATGCAATGATCAAACAAGGAGAGCTCCTAGCATACGTGGAGAAGAAGAAGAAAAAGAAGAGGTTCTTCCGCTTCTAAGCGCAGAAGCAATATCTAACAAGAGCAAGATTGCAGCTTCTTGATGCTTCCCAGATGGTGAATTTTAGTCCCCCAGTGCCATCTGGTAAATCATCAAGTAAACAATTTTTTCCATGTTTTTACAGACTGTAAAAGAGCTTTGCACATTCCCGGATTTCTGTTGTACATAACTAAGCAATGAGTTGCTGTACAAAGACCTTAAGGCAAACATTGCAAGCCAAGCATCTCCTTGGCGAGCTCGATTCTAAGCTGTTGCTCAAACCTTGAACCATAAACTTCTGGATATGTTACAGAGTCGAACGATTTTTATTGTACCCATAATATTATTTTCTATTTGAATGATTGATAAATGGTTTTTGTGTCGAATTTTAAGTCTCTTTTTTACCATTGTATACTTGTATATACCGTATATATATATATATATATATATATATGTTTATAATAATAAGTCGATTTCTATATCATAGACGGGCTAATATAAGATTGTTAGTTTAAAAACATTGTAGAACGAACTATAGCTAAATAGAGAACACCATGGAACTCAACATTTCATAGTTTCAGACATTTGCTGTTTCTCATTTTCATAAAACTTAAAACCACACACAAAAGACAGTTTAGCAAAGAATGTTTGCATATAATACGTTGGGGAATAATCTCGGATAAAAGGTAAGTATGTTTGATCGATGAATTTACATCTTCGATTCGATTACAACTCAATTCAAGGTTAGGCAGTAAGTACACCAATTTGGCAATCCTCAAACAGCTCAGCTCAGCTCCGAAGATTAGTTGTTCATCTCAAAAGGCAAAACTTCTTTTTCTGCACCAGAAAAGAAAGAATGTCAACAAATGTGCTTCCAAGGAAGAAATAGAAAAAGAAGTTGCAAGTTTCAAAGATAGAAGTCAAGTTTCAAATGTGCTGCAAAACTTCTTTTATCTACTTCACTCACCCTGAACCTGGCCTCTTCCTGACTGTCAATATAAGCAAGCAACTCTTCTTGTTTCATTAAAGCCTCGTACAGAGCCTGCTCGAAAGAAATCAGAATTTTAATTGAGGTTGAATTACTGTAATAGTGTAATGTGTCAAATGCTTTACTGAAATTTTGCATATTCAGCAATAGTTGATAGTATTTTTTTTGCACTTAACAATGGAGTTACTTCTCAATAGTCAATACAACATACCTTTTTGGTTGCAATCAACTCTGCTTCTAATGCATCCACACGGTAAACAGCAGCATTGAGCAATTCTTCCTTCTCATACGGCATCTCAGATGGCTTCGCTTGAAGAGTACTCACCTTTTCTTCAAGCTCACCCAACCTCTTCAGGACAGATGATAGTACCTCTGCCTCCATGAAAGCTGGTGACGGTGATGGTGGTCTGCACTCCTCCTTGGGCATCGAGTCAATAGCGAATTCTGCATTAGTTCGCCCATGAACCTCGGATGCATCAGGAAGTTTCTTGGTAACACGGGATGATATTGTCCGGAAATACAAGAAAAATGTCATGAAGAATGTCATAAGAGCAGATAAAACTTTAGCTCGCAATCCTTCTGGTGCCGTCTTCTGAGAATTAGTTGGTGGGGGCATATCTGTAAACGAAAGTGATCCAAAATTAGCCTATTGATGCTTGATGTGTAAAATAGAAACCCAAACATAGCTGACAGAAAAATCAATAGTACTACGAGTTAATCAAATTTCTTCAATCCCCAGTAAGACATACAAGACTTAAAAGAACTTATTGTTTCTTTGTCCCAACTGTCAATAATCGTAGCAAAAACACAAGTGGCAAAAATATTTCAAACGTGCAAATAACCTTGGTATCTATATAGCACAGCTGCACAGGTCATAGAATGAAACTAAAAAGCAAGATCATAGCTGCATTTTTTTTTTTTTAGAAAAAAGAAGAGCTTAAGGAACCTTTAGAAACATATAGCTTCTGCGGTGAAATTGGCTTCTTCCATCCAGAATCAACAGCCTTGTCAACCATCGGCACATACTCATCATATCCTGAAAACTGACCAACATAGCCAGCTGTTCCAGCAGTTTTAGCCTGAAAAAACAGTTAACGAATCCTCAGGACAGGTTAAGACTGATACTATATATCAACACAAAGATGATAAATGACAGTCACATGTCTTGTGAAAAAACATTTTTCCTAAATATTAGGAAAAGCCACAGCACTACCAACTTAAGTGTAATGCACATTGCCCTGATCCGCACTAGGGTGAAGTGATTTGTCCTAATATCTGGGAAGGTTTTCCTAAGACTTACTCATGGATATATATTACACATAGAATATAACTCGTTTGTGCTCCGGTAATCAAACTTGTTCATTCAGAAAATCTTATTGTTGCCCAATCAAATTAACCATGCATGCAAAATATAACACCTAACTTGAAGTTCTAAGTTCTAACCTATGTTTTCGCTTTCATAACAATTACTACAATTTATTCTAATCACAAATCTTCAGCCTTAACAACCATACCTCCTCGCGGACAGGAGTGAGCCGAAGGTGTGCATAACTCCGGATTGCCTTTGGTGAGCCAATATCTTCGGCTTCTGAACCAGATTCCGCAGTGGATGATTCATTGCCTCTTAATTGCTGCAAATAGAAGTTATACATTAGATACCTTTGTCAAGGGCAAGCTTTACTAACATAAGTGAAAAGCGACATACCATGGGATGTGGCTTGACATATACTACCCTCCCATCACTGTTAATAATTTTGACCACTTGCCTGGGACGGCGTGCTTCACCACTATGAATCATCTGTAACATTTAATCAAAGTTACAGCTATGTTAAACTGAAGCAACACGCTTAACACAAAACTGGTCGTAGTTTGTTTGACCAACACAAGTGTTATACAAGATATGATGAATACCTTCAGTATTTGTGGATTCTTCCATGGGCCTTTATCAGAACGAAGGCAACCTCCTTCATCTTGGCAGCTACATGTCCCTCCAAGGAACTCTGGTAATTCACTGCAAACAAGAACAATACAAAGAGTCATGAATGGACATGTGTAAATTTTATTCCAAGAACGACGGAATATGCTATTGTTAACTCCCTTATACCTGGCATCTATAATTTCAAGCAACTTGCTCTGGTACTTATTCCCGAGAACCTAAGACAGATAGCAGAGAACTGTAAGTCGGAGAGAAAAGCTCAAAAGATGAATCACATTTTCAAGTTACAGGGGTCAGAAACATACATGAATCTTAGTTGCAGTTTTGGGATCTATAAAATTCTTCACAGTACTCCACAGCATTCTAAAACCTGGACCAGCATTGATAATAAACATTTGATGGAGTGTCTGCAATGAAGAGACACACAGTAAATTTCCAGAACATAATAGAAGACTTTAGTTGCCTTCTTTAATTTACTTTGACTATTTACAATGTTTGTTGCAAACAGTAATAACTGTTAATGACTGAGATCGAGCTTACCTCGGGATAATTGTCACCATCAATCTTCTGGAGACGAGTAATTAGATCCCGTGCACTCTTGGTAAAGTTTTTCAAACCCTGAGATGTGAAAGATGTATTACAGTGTGATTTGATACTTAAAATTCAGTAGAAAGATAACGAGAAGCAAGAGTTTCAGAAACATACCACACCCTGAACATCCAAAATTGTTGTGCTTGAATCGATGTGGCGTTTTGCAGCAATAGTACACGCCGGAAACTTAATGGTGAAGGTTTTCTCAAACTCCTTGACATGGTATTTCACATAACGGTCCATTGTTGTAACTTGCATAAGTTTATGTGGATCAACTTTCCCAAGTCTTTCAATATATATTGGCCTTCCGTCTTTATCAACTCCATGATATCCATGAGGGTAATGCTTCAAAACCTCATTCACCTCCTCGAATTCAAACTCCTGCGACAACAAAAGAACATTACATAGAGTTAAATGATGGTGAAATGCAGGATGCAGAGATTGTTAATTGCTGTCTAGGTATATATACCTCCATAATGGTGTCAGTGCCAAATTCTTTTCTCCACTGAACCATATCAGCCCACATGAGCTTTGATTTTTCAATATCGAATTTCCTTGCTTTCAAAAACCTGCAAGCACATAATTCATAAAGTTAAACTCCCATACATGAAAGAAGAAAGACACTGCAGATGAAAACAGGCTTGATAGGACAAAATGCTTTAAGAGACAGCATCCTTATTGCCAAAAACAACTTGCGTAAATGAAAAGGATGATTTGCCATCCATGAAGGGCAGGCAGATTTTTCATATAAAATAAAATGCAGATAAACCGCTCAGAGCTCTCAGAGCATTTCTACTAGTCAACAACAGCATAAGCGAGACAACATGCTGGATCACGGCAGCCTTTTTAAATTTGAGTTATAGCATCTTCCTGAAGGATTCAATGTTGGTTCCTTACCCATTTATTACATGTCTCCATTGTTAGAGAAAAATGAATCCTACATGTTATATGGAATAGAAAAAGACACGTTGAGATAGAGTTATAAACGGTCAAGAGCGTCAACCTCAACATCATATGGTAATCATCAAATTTCTGGGGCAGTAACTCATCCAGTATCAAGGCTTGTCTGAATGATTCAACAGCTTGCAGTTCTTCGGCATCACGGATGTCCTCAATTGAAACAGAACTCACTCTACCATCACTCTTTCTTCTATTGCTCTTCTTCTTGAGAGAATGCTTGAATTTGGTAGATGCATTGAGTGCTTTCTTTTTCAGCGTACCAATTTTTGTCTTCCGCTCGTCTTCTGAATTTTCAAAATCAGACTTTCTGTCCCTTTTCTCATCATTACCAGATGATCCTTCAAAGCCTGTCCGGGAGGAAACAATGTGTCAGAGTGGCAATCTTGTAAGTTGTAACAATAATTTGACAGTTGCAGGAAGTAGAGCATATTCCAAAGTAATAGAAGTACATGTAACTCTGTAGAACATCCATTACGTGGAGACCAAGTTTATACTGCAAGGTCGTAGAGCACAAATGGACAAGACAATCAACTTTCAAAACTATGCTAAATATTTTCGAAAAGGCTGACAGGCAATTAGATACCCCCAAGAGAAAGCCCGGGATATGCCCGATCCAGAAAACAATAAGAAAGCAGTTTCTAGACGATAGGCCCATTTCCCCCATTTATACAGTCCTTCAAAATCATGAAGAACAACACTCACCAATCATAAAAGATCCATAGTACAGCTAGAAGAAAATTTCTAGTACATGCCTGTTCTCCTTAACAATTGATAGTATGAAGTTTTCACAAGAACATAACTAGTTAACCCAAACAAAACTCACATCAACCAGCTGAAATACTTCAATAAAAAGCACAACACACATTCAGAAAACAGCAAAATCCCTAAATCCGATAAATTAACAGAAATTCAGCTCATGAACCCTAATGGCGAACAAACACTCAGACAAAATTCAGCTCACAAGAACTGTGTGATACACAACATAGACCCAAGAAAGCATTTATACAATCCTACAAAAACATGAAAAACAACACTCAACAATCATGAACATTATACAGCTACACAATTCAATGAAGGTTTCAGTATTGACTAGTAAAACTGCAAGAATAATCCGTACCCCTTAAACAATCGAATGACAAAATAAAACACACAAAACATCAAATAAAACTCAATTGACCAGCTCAAAACCTCAAGAAAAGCCCCAATACACATTCAACAAACAACAACGGAACCCTAAATTCCAAAAATGAACAAAAACTCAGCTCACGATCAGTAATGCAGAATCAAAATTCAACTCACAAGGTCTCGCAAATCTGTCCAACGGTCCCGACATCTCAAATTCGCAGATCGGCGATAAACCCTAGCCTTGACAATTCAGAATCAATCAAACACTCAAAGACTCCACCACAGCTGAATCAACACCGATTGAACACGAAAACCCTTCAAATTCTCCGCGGATCGAGAACCCAACTGTCAATGCTATTGCTATATACTCCTATAGAGTACAACAAAGCCCTCAGAAAAGCGTTACGAGATTGGAGACAAACAAAAGCGTAACGGCTGAAAGAAAAATGGATAATAATCGAAAATCCAAATAAATAGAATAAATCAGATGAACAAGAATGTGTCCAACGACGGCGTTTTGTGAGGAGAGTACAGGCAGGATCCAATGAAATGGGGCCCAGAGACACGTGGCAGCTGCAGGTGGGAAAAATATGGAATGAAGAAGAAGATGCAGAGAATCAAAAGGCTAAAAAGAGCGTTTTGTTTTTGTATTTGTAGTTTTTTTAATTTATAAAAAAAAAAGCGATATAATTGAGTAATGATTCGGTCAGGTTGACAAGTCTGCAGTAGTATACGGTTAGTATTAAATGAGATCAGGTGTGGTGCAGGGCTAGTGTAGTTGAGTGTAGGTGTGGAGTAAATGCACATGATTGGTTGGAGTATAATGAATGAGTACATGTTTAACTTCCGTTAATAATATGTGGTTTGTCGTTTTAACGTTCTGAATATTGAAATTAACCAGATGATATTTTAAAACGTAAAAGTATACAACAAAGGTACATTACGAAAGCTCGTTAATTATACCTTCTTATTCAAACAAAATTAGTATTTTCTTAATATTATCACATACAGTTAAAGTCAAGTCGATATTCGAAACTTACGAGTATGTAATTACTTTCTTTTCGAAAGTTTGTTAAATATACCTTCTTACTTTAGGATCTGATCCAAAAATGGAGTAGTATTTTGTTGATTTACAGTTAAGTTAAAGTTTCACAAGCACATAATTTACTTATTTCCGAAAGTTTCTTAAATGTACCTTTTACTTCGAGATCTTATCCAAAAATCAAAAATGTAGTATTTTGTTAATATTGTCACAAAGTAATATTAACAAAAGTAGTATTTTGTTAATATTATCACATACAGTTAAAGTCGATATTCAAAACTTACGAGTATGTAATTAGTTTCTTTTCGAAAGTTCGTTAAATATACCTTCTTACTTTAGGATCTTATCCAAAAATGTAGTAGTATTTTGTTGATTTACGGTTAAGTTAAAGCCGATATTCGAAATTCACGAGCACATAATTACTTATTTCCGAAAGTTCCTTAAAAAGTACCGTTTACTTGGAGATCTTATCCAAAAATGTAGTATTTTGTTAATATTATCACAAAGTAATTTAAAGTTAGAGTCGATATTCGAAATTCACGAGCACATAATTACATCTTTTCAAAAGTTCGTTAAATATACCTATTACAAAAAATCTTATCCTAAAATGCAGTAATTCATTAATATTATGGCAAAGTGATTTATTCGTTAAAAGTCGATATTCAAAATTCACAATGCATGACTTTCCTTTTCTTTTTTCTCTTTCTCTTTCTAGAGTTGTTACTTCTTGTGTGATGTGTCTTACAAATATAGAAAACGGTGCAGGCGTGTTTGAAGTAAGCTTCTAGTATAAAATAATTAAAGAATGCAAGTAGTATTAAAAAAAATAGGGGTCTTAGTCAAAATAATATGGCTAATTATTGGAAGTATTCTAAATTGTTGGGTTGGTAAAGGTTGTAGTGAAGTTCAACGAATTAACATATGGTTTAGAAACTAATAACTTAGGTTTCACTCAAAATTATTATAGTGCCATTTGGAGGAGATATTATTTGACAAAATAGAATATGATGTGGACTTATAACTTGAATTGTATAACAATGCCAAATGTATTATGATAAACAACAAGAATCATTTCAAGGTTTTGAGTAACCGTCGTTCAATTCACCTTAATTTCAGTTATTTTATGTTCTATATACATTTCAAATCTTTTTTTTTTTTTGACATGATTCAGGTCTTATTCAGTTTAGTTTAAGTTTGTGTAGTTAAACTTTATACTTGAATTCAGTTCGGGTACATTCAGTCTTTTCAGTTCAGTTCAGAAATTTTTAAATTATATTTTAGTCAGGCAAGAACATAAATGTGAAAACATTATATTTTGTTTAGCGAGTTATGTCATTTTACATATGCAGTCTTTGTAAAAATAAAAAATAAAAAAATCACATACACATGATCAAAAGATTGTATATAAACCATCCGGGCCCAAATTTAAAATCACGCACATACCTGTTTACAATAAACTAAAGTCTGGAAGTAGTAAAAGTAAACATCTTTTTGATATGTTATAGAAGAACAAAAAAGAACAAAATTTTCATAGAATTTTATTATTTTGCGGGATAAATACGAAATG
>JAYMSL010003016.1:0-13141 GCA_036897195.1 Plantago coronopus | reverse complement strand
ATTTCCCGAGTTAGAAGACTTAGAAGATTTATAATTCTTAGCTTAGTTCGGTATTTAGCGAATTAGTGTGACTTGACCGTTTTTGTACCTCATCACACAGTGTAATAAAGAATCAGATTTCCTCTCTTGATCGAGGCTTCTCAAATCTTCATTCTTATGTGTGTGACTTTATTCGAAAAGGAAACCTCCGAAAAATCATTCAATCAATTCATCTCTAGTGTCCAACATCATTCATGATTTGTTCATATGAGCTCTACATAAGAATTTTACTACGATTTTCCTATTCTTCATGCTCGAAGAACAGGTAGCACCTCCAGTTTGTGGCATGGTTTTCAACATTTCAACGTTGGTTCGCCCCCAAACCAAAGGTTGGGCCACGAATACGTGAACAGAGTGGTATAAACAAACAACACCCAAGTTAAGAGCAAAATTTCACATAGCTTAGAGAACTGGTAACATGCTAATATGGAGAATATCAGGAGCAACATACACTTACTGTTCAAGCCATATACGTAACAGTTTAACAAGTGAATAAGAGGAGAACAGTCTAAACCATTACTATTTCACATGTTATCCAATCCATCACCTAATTAACAAAGATTTCATGGATGTGATATCGAGCACAGACTAAACCAAATATATATCCCTGTGCTACTTACCGAAATATTGATGTAAGTTAATACAAGTCGAGATGATACATGTTGGATCCCAGCAATGCCATAATCCTTTCCAGGATATGTGTATAAGTACACTTTTCGGAGTTGGTATAGTCATACACTCAATTTATGGTTGGTTGTCAGCGGATACAAAATTACCAGAACGGAAAAGAGTAATTTTCAATGCTACAATAAAAAACATGAATCTCAAGAACTGGGAAGATCAAGAAACGTTCTGGATTTATAACACTGGTATAATTCTTACAGAAATACTACTCCAACTTAATAGTGCAAATTAAGATGATACAAAACCAAGTTTAAAGCTATGTCCCAAAGAAAATACAACAACACAGAAGAGTTATAACCTGATAAAATAGCTACTCCGTGCAAGTAAGTAACTAATAACCTGATTAAGCGAACCGGGTACCAAACCAGCTGGTAGATCCCAGTCTCCCACAAATGTGACAGCCATACATATAATCTCAATTTGGTTTCAAACTGGTACCTGTGGGAGAGGTCTTTGCCATGAAGTCTTTGCCGACTTCATTTATATTGGGAGCAACAAACTTCTCAAAGAACCTCTTATTGGACCTGCTGCAAAGTGTTGAAAGACTCGGCCATTCATTAATTAGGCTCTTGATTTCCAACTCCTTCAAAACTTGGAGTCGTGGCTTGTACCTCTTTTCAACACTGTACATGAGTGATACAGGGTATTTAAGAATAGAGGACATGTCATACTTCCCAGTCTCAAGTAGAACCTCTTTGATCTCCTTTATCTTCTTTGCAGATAAAATAAGCACGACAGGAGTACTCCTAAACAATCTCAAAATGTCATCTTCAGAAAAGCCCAGATCCTGTAAGCTCTTCAGTTTGAGCTCCAATGCCTCATCAGACATGTTACTAACAGCCTCAACAGCATGAATGAACATCCCGGAAGACCTCAGAACACCCATCTCGTCAGCTTTATTAACACATCGTCTGATATTCTCTGGACTTACAAAGAAGAGACGAGGACAAGTATAAATGCAGCTATTAATCTGGTGAACTTGTACGCCACAGGTCTTGAGGAATTCAATATTTGGCAAGAGAGTCTTCTCTGGATTTGCATAGAACATCCGGGGAAATTTCTTTATGAGTTTGATAACATTGTCATTGGATCCCAAAACGCCCTTCAACACAGAGAGTGTGTGCATGGTTCTGCTTGCTCCATAATGCAGAAGAGTGAAAGTGCGCGAGACGACCTCAGGAACCTCAGCATCAGAAAATCCCAAATCCTTGAAAATCTGGAGTTTAGGCTTAATGATGTTCTCAATACACATCGACAGCACCACGTGCTCATTTCTAACAAGCCTCTCCAGTTGGGTGTTGGAGAATCCGTAATCTCTAAGGAAAGAAAGCACCAAGTCTGCATTTTGGGGATTTCTGGAACGAGCTGAAGATGAAGCAGCTTTGGAAGCAATTTGGGAAGAGAATTGGTATTTCTCAATAAAGAAGTCTTGAGGAAACAGTGGTGCAGATGTAGTAGAGAAGTATGATAAAGAAGAAGAAGAAGAAGAAACATCATAAAAATGGGATTTGCAGTAGAAATTAGAACTCATGGGAAACTGCAGGTAACTCATAGTAACAGAGCAAGTGGTAACAGTACATGATCTCCTCCTCACAAGTGCAGCAACAACAGCAGCCATTTTTGTAATCTAAGAACGAATGTAATACAGAAGCTGGTGAGTTACCTGATCTGGGCTGAAAAAATGGATGCAAACTAAACAAACGGTGATTCGAGAGGCGCCGGAAACAAGTGTAAAACGGTGTGGAGTTTTTGCAGAGAAATGAAAAATGACTATTTGATGAACCAAACCAAGTGATTTTGCGGCTGCTTCTCCATTTACTAGGGTTTCAATATTTTTGCAAAATGTGAAGTTTCGAACGGGACGAAATAATTACAACATTGCATACCGGAGTGCTACCATGTTAGATCTTGTGATGGATGAAGTAAGACTCTATCTTTTCAGCTGAGGATTTCGGAACCAAACTGAACTGAACTTAATGAATCTGAATTGAAGTACAAATTTGAACTAACCAAATCTGAACTGAACTGAATGGATCTGAACTTAAGTTGAAAAGAATAGAGCCTAACTAGTATGACTAGCGTTTATTCCACTATCGCAAACATAGTAATTACTCTGTCTCGTCTAAAGGTTTTTATTTGACTTTACAGTCAATCAAATAAGAACAGAATATTAATTTTGATTAAAATATTAATAGTAAGTTTGAAAATTTGATGTATATATTGTTATTGGATTTGAAAAGTTAGTGGAGTATATTAATTTTGAATATATGTATTGTTGTTAGTGGAAATAAAATGTATAAAAATGAAATTGAGAAGCTTTAGACGGGAGTCACGGTACACATGACAAAATGAGAATTTACCAAATCGTTTCTAGACGAGTGTTAAGCTGAGAAATCCCGGATCCAAGAGATTACGGACTTGAATCCTGTCATGGGTGATTTTATCTCCGAAATGAGTTGATTAGCTATTAATTAGAAATTTGTTAAACGATTGTAATTGTAATTGTATATCTAAAAATAAAATAAAAAATGTGTGTTAGTTAATTTTGTAATATATTTATTTTCATAAATGAAAGTACAATATACTACATCCGTTCCACTAAAAGCTTTTCAGGGAGACTTTTTTTCAGGAACTTTGACCACGAATTGCTCTAAAGTATTTTGCAAAAAAATATAATAAAATTATATTATAAAAATAATTAAGCATACTTTTGTAACATGATTTTACTATATTTTTTTGTCGTATCATTTTAGAGAAATTCGCCGTCAAAGTTTGCGAAAAAAGTCTCCCTAAAAAGCTCTTATTGGAACGGAGGGAATACAATAATAGAAGTGAGAAACTTTAGACCGGACACTAGAAATAGCGAAATACTAGGAAATTTCGAGTGGGACGGATGAGGAAGTATGGTACATTCTAACACAAAGTGCAGAAGAGTAGACAAAAGCTTCTTCATTCTTCCTAACTTCACAAGGTGATCTTCGATTATTCTTCCCATCTTCACAAGGTGATCTTCGAAATAGACAAAACTTGACAGACAGACCTTCCCAGCTTGTTTACTCAGATGTTCAATGCCCCTAAGTCTAACCAAGTTCTGGGGGATTTCTGCTGCTTCATTCTTCCTGTTCAAGCAATTCACAGTGTACGAAAGAATCAGATCGAATAATAATTTAATCAAGTACAATTATGTAGCCAACACAAGTCCTGTTTGAATTGTGATGAGTTTTGATCGTGTTAAGATTAGTTTGTCCTATGTAAGATGCGTCTGTTCTATACCTGCCTCTCAAGTTTCAGTTCAAACCAATCCAAACTGATCAAATCACACTGCTTCATTATGTGGGAACTTCGAACCAGTTGGCGGATTTATCTCAACATTGACTCAGCTGCCATTCTTCATGCAATCCAAGATCAATCCTTGGAAGAACTCAAGTTTCATACTGCTGATAGAACAAAAGAACAGACAAAGAATCTAGTTGCAATCCAGGACATATATTTTGGGTTATAAAGAGAGCTTATTCCAAAACAGAAATAGAACACTTAACCTCATGATGTCTAAACTCCAATTATGATCAAACCTTCGGGGAGCCTAAACTGGCCACCTATCATCTGTTATTTCGTTCGAGCCCTTCTATAGTTCTATAGGGAGGGCAGCGAAACTCGATGAAATCTTTATAAAATCTTCAGGAAAAATTGCTTCAAATACAGTTTTTTCCAATAATACTACATGAAAAGTCCGCATTTTCTAAGAATTTGACAAAGTTAAATTACCTTGTCATTGATCCTAACTCGAATTATTTCCAACTTGGGTTGATGCAGTCAAAACGTCCTCCCTTAAACAAACAAAATGAATTCATTTTACTATTCATTTCGACCTGGTCACTTGTGTGACTATACCCTGAATGTAATGAGTATTAACCCTGGCTCTAGCATACTTTGTATGTCAAAATAATATGGATGCAATAACTATATAGTTTTGTCTATGTAGTATGTACATTATATACTCCTGGAAAGAATAACGCTATGAGTCAGAGTGTCAGACATGCGTTACATATTCGTCAAACATGACAAATTCATGTTAATTTTTAATATTTATAGGTTAGTCTTTTCCAACAAACAAATAATGAAAAAGTTGAGAAGATAAGGCAGCTAGGGCAACATAACTATAACGGTTCAAATAACAAACTATACTTACAGAAAAGTCGATTCTTTGACTAGCAACTGTGCTATGGACCCTTACCACCTTCCATTAAATAGCCGGTCGAATAAATTAGTTTAAGGCGCTGATGGTACTGTAAATATGAATGTAGGACAGTGACATCTATTGCAGTAAAAACAGCTGACAGATAAATTATAAATATAGATAACGAAAATCAACTACATTTACTAACAACCAAATAAGTAGATTCTTTTTCCGACAAGCTAATAACGGACATGTAGAGAAACTAACGTACTATAACAGTTCTAATAACAAATGGACTTACAGATAAGTTGATTCTTTAACTAGCAATTGTGCAACAGATCCTAAGTCCCCACCTCCGCCAAGCCAACTCAAAGCCGATCAACTAAATTATGGCTGAAGCCGCTGATGGTAATAGAAATTTAGTAAATATACGACTGCAAGCCAATCGCAGTTATAAAATAGTAGCTGACAAGTAAATTAGAAAAGAAAAAAAAAAAACTCAACTACATTACTGACAAACAAATGGGTTGGTTCTTTCCCTAACAAACAAATAACGGACAAGTCGAGAAAATAACATAACAACAACGGTTCAAATAACAAATTAACTTACAGATAAGTTGATTCGCTAACTAGCAATTGTGCTACAGACCCTATGTTCCCATTTTCCACCAAGCCAACTCATAGCTGATCAAATATATTAGGTAAAGCCGCCGGTGCGTATGTACTAAATGTAGGACTCTGACGTCTATCGCAGTGGTAAAGTAGCTGACAAATGAAACATTATAGGCATCAAATATTCATGAAGGGAAAACTTTCAAAACAACCTGAAGGCTATCACAGGTAGCTCATTTCCAATGCAATATATTAATCTTAGCTGCAAGCTTTAGCATGAGGCAATGAGCTAGTCCAAAGGGTAATGTTCAAGGTCATAAAACCGGTCATATATTCATATATACCAATAATAGCCAGATCAAGATACCAAAAGCAATTTTTTGGCTTTGTTTAATTTCTTTATGTCTTGTATCTGGCTGGGACTCAATCACCTGGTCAGTGATACTAGCGACACATTCGAGTACTGTTTCTATACATGGTCACTGCAAAGTTTCTTTAAATGCATACTTATAAGTTATAACATCTGAATTTGGAAATTGAAACATTTATCCTGAATCACATATTTCACTTCAAGTTAGAAGCAAAAATAGGTATCAACTTTCTATTTAATGCAAAAATAACTTATACGTAATTGACTATATGACGCGCAGGAAAAAAAAAGAATCTTGCAACCACGGAAATTGGAACATTTAACGAAAATCGGACGTCAACATTTCATGTCAAATTTACAAACAAAAATAGGTATCATAATGCACATATATATTTTAAAGAGATGTATACGTAATTGACCAGCTTATGAAACACGAGAAATGAAGAATCTTGCAACCTAAAGATCTCTACGAGACATGAAGTTAAACTGACCATGTAACAGGCAAATAAGTGTTAAGAAGAACTACTACGCATAGCTCCATCCCCCCGTTAGAGAAAATCATCCCCAATGCGAATAATGAACCAAGGGAGTGATTTCTCTCATCCCCGTAATTTTCCAGACATGCATCTAAAGGTTATCTGTAATAGTTCAACTGGTAGGTGGTCAAACAATATCTACAAAAGGTAAGAGCAATTAATTTCGTTTTGCTCATCGGGGAAAATGGAAATGGCATCTTGCAAATAAAAAGTAATCAATGAATGTTTGTCTTACATTTGTCATAGTGCTGGTGAAGAACTTGCACTGATGACTTATCTCTAATGTTAGAGATCATGCTAAATAATGAGGGCTTTTATTGCATCCTCATCTATAATTCGGACGAAATTTCCATCGTAATTTTATGAGCATTCTTAGCCATTATAAATATAAGATTACTGGAGAAACAAAAGACATCAAGTGAAAAACAAAGTATGTAAAACAGTTGTTTTAAGAGAGATGGAGCAAGTGAGAAAAGAAAAACAGCTTCAGCAGCAAGAGCGGCCACAAGCCCGTCTATACTGCCCAAGGTGTGGCTCTGCTGACACCAAGTTCCGCTACTTTAACAATCAAAACCTAGCACAACCCAGATACCTTTGCAAGACTTGCAAACGGCTCTGGACAGAAGGTGGAAGCCTGAGGGAAGTTCCTCTTGGTGGCAAAAAGACTACGCCAGCAGAATTCTCATCTTTAGAGTATGGCGACTCGAGCTCTCATTTCGAACAGCCACCAATACCAACAATGGAAGAGTTGCAAGGCTCATATTACATGTCAACAATGACATCACTTGTTCCACAGATCTTTGATGTGCCAAGCATCGAACCGGTCACAAACTTCCAACAAACTATAGATCCGGTGGAGTCATTATATTTCAACAATGAGCTCTCTGACTTGCATACTATAAATTCACAACTCCAGCCAGAAGCAACCCATCAGACTGCCAATGTCTGGAATCAAGCTAATGGTGATACTGCCGGTATGTCTTTCCTACCAAGCTGGAATATTCAGTCCTACACATCAGAGCAGGCATCAACACAACAGAACCCGTACTACCAAGATCCGTCTATCATTGCAGATCCAGGAATGGTAAGTCTTAATCAGGTACATGTTCCAGCAGATTCTTACTATCACTCATCCAATTATGACATGGTTCAACCTACCTGGCCAATGAATTTCACACCACAATATCAGCCCCTCAACCTACCTGGCAGCTTCTCCACATCCGATGTTGAGCTAGCTAGCCTACCTGAAAGCTTCTCCGCACCAGATGTTGGACTACCTAGCCTACCTGGAACCTTCCCCACATCAGATGGTGGGATATCTAGCCTACTTGGTAGCTTCTCCACATCGGATGTTGGTTTATGGGATAACTCTAGTGGCAATGCAACCAACATGGGACTGCCTACAACATCGATGAATCCAAATCAATGGCCTGATTTTCCAGGCTTCAGTCCACCTTAAGTCATTTGTGCAACTGTGTCGTCCATTCGTTAGATTTGGCACACAACATCAGTTTAAGTTATCCATCTTTCTCATCCTCCCTTCTTGAATAAATAAATTATATTGTATCATAGGAGTCTCAAGACATTGTTTCTATGTACTATGAAGCATGAATCTTGATTCTCATTCTCCCTTCGTTTCAGATTTCGATATCCATTTCAGAACTAGCTGTATTAGGCATTAGCATATAATGCTTCATTACCTATAGAAAAACTGTAAAAAAATCCAATCTTTTGCTACAGAAAGAAGTACTTGATTCATATCTGTTAAGATCTAGGTAAATGATTCAAAACCCAGATATGCAAATTAAGGAAATGCATAATTCTACCACATTGTTGACATCTATATCAAAATTTTACACAAGCATTAAATGAAAATGATGAGAAAATAACAATTAATGGAAACACAAACCTGCAAAAAACAGGCAATCGGTTGAATTACATCTCGATAGCTTGGGTTCAAGCGCCAAGCTGCAATTTGTTCAAGATCATGTGAGAATTTTGCCTCTGTTGTATCCATAGTCTTCTTCCCCAGAAGTGTCAGCTGGAGGTTTCTGATAAAATTTGACAAGATCTATTAATGGATATTTACCTAATTCGTATATAGTACATGGTTTTTATATTTTTAATATTTTAATATATTTTTTTTCCGAAAAGTCGGTGGTGTATTGTATAGCGGGCTAGCTGCACAAGACGAAAAATAGTACCTTATATAGATAGAATTGTTCGAGATTATAAGGAATGTTCCAATTATTACTAACTGCTATAGCCAAAAGCGCGGGAAATAATACGTATATGAGTTGCCTCAGATTAAAAGGTAGACCGTTACAATTACTATTAGTTATGTTATTAGAGTTAAAAGTTCGGGAAATAGTACGTACATAGATGTCATTGTTCTATATTAGGAAATAGACTATTGCAGTTATTAGCGCGGGAAATAGTACATACATATATAACGTCGTTTTAAATTTCAAGTAGACTATAATAATGACGGCTAAATACATGCTACTAGAAACTAGCATGCATGAAATAGTTTGTACGTAGATAAATATGTCTCATTGTAAAAGGTAGTCGTACACTATTACCATTACAAACTACACACTACTGCCTTAACGTAGGAGTTAAAAAGCGCGGGAAATAATACGTACATTGATAATGATAATCTTGTCCCCGGTCTGAACTATTACCATTACTAGCTATAAAATTACTAGAACCAAAAGCGTGAACAATTAGTACGTACATAGATGGCCTTGTGCCAAGTTAGAAGGTAAAAAACAATTATGTTTACTACTAACTACGTATACACGTCACCGGAGCGAAAAGCGCGGGAAGCAGTACGTACATAATTAACATTGAAATTTAATACATGTTCAGTACAAAAACTTGCGAGAATCAGTATTTATAACTTATAAAGAAAAAGGTTGATATTATTTGAGAAATCAATCTTGTTTATTTAAAACGTTAAGTTTTATAAAGTGAACGCATAATAACATAGTGAAACATTTATTATATCGGTAATTTAATTTAAAATATCAATTGGGAGATCTAGTTTCCCTTATAATATTTGAAAACATTGTTTTTAATTAGATTAAAGTATCAAACCTTTTTTTTCTAAAAAAAAATGAGAAAAATTAGAAACCACAACCACTACTTTTTAGGATAAATAAATGTTTTATACACCGAAAATCGTCTCGAATTTAAAACAGTTGAAAACAATGAGCAGGGGCTATAACATTCATATCAGTTCACCTAAAATGTATTTTGTACCTAAATATTGACAAAAAGTCGTGAAAAAGTGAAAAAATGCAACGCAGCAGATTCCCTAAATCGGATGGTCCCGCATGAAAAATTTAGGGAATTATTTTCACATGCCAAGATTTAAGAATCCCCTAAAAAATTTCCAATAGACTTTTTTCTAAACCGGTTTATTATTTTTGAATTTTATATATAAAATAGGGAATCTAATTTTCTTTCATTACTGAATACGTGCGCAAATTTTTATAGGGATACAGTTAGGGAAAGTTTTAGGTGATATTTTATAAATAAACTGATGTGAATGCTATAAATACTCTAGGTGGCGGGTTGCCGGTTGCCGGTTAAAACTTTAGCCAAAGGCCCAAAGAGAAGAAGGAACGAGGCCATAAGCAAGTCCAATTGAAGAAAGCCCATCAAGTTTTCCAGACCTCTCTGTTTGTCGTCTCGACTTTGTCAGCTCCTTTTACCGTCGCCGCTTCTCCACCGCCGATCAATTCTCCGATCTGAGGTCAGAGCAGTAGTTTATCACAGTTTCAATCCCATTTCAGAATTGTTCTAGCTTCTACGTCATTGTTCATTTCACATTTGTATTCCACCGTTTTTTCATTCATCAATGGCTGCTCTTCTTGCTGCTTCACTTGCTCGCAGATCTGCTAGTTTTAGTAGTACTAGTAGTAGTTGTATGATCTTCAAATCTGCTACTTCCCCCTTATACTTGCATTACTTCTCCACAACATCTCCTAAAATCTCCCAAAAATCACTTTCAAACATTGTGGCTGCTGCATTTGGTCGAAGATCTGATATTTGTAACTGTTGTATTAGCAGCAATTCTAACTATGTTCATATCCTTAATTTCTCTACTAAAAATCCACTTTCAAACACTATTCCTGAATCATTTCCTCAAGATTTCTTTACTGACAAATACCAACTCTCTCCCCAAATTGCTTCCAAAGCTGCTTCATTTACTGCTCGTATGAGAAATCCCCAAAACGCAGTCTTGGTGCTCTCTTTCCTCAGGGATTACGGCTTCTCCAACTCCCAATTGGAGAGGCTTCTTAGATTTCATCCTGCATTGCTGTCTTCCTGTCTTGAGAGTAAGGTTAAGCCTAAACTCGATATTTTGCTTGAATTGGGCTTTTCAGCTCCTGAGCTTCCTCACATAGTTTCACGTGATTACATGATTCTGCAGCGTGATTCAAACGACATCATCCGCTCACTCTCTGTGTTGAGGCGCTTGTTGGGATCCAATGATAATGTTATTAAACTTATCAGGAGAAAAAGTATGTTGTTTTATACTGATCCAGAGAAGACTATCTTGCCAAACATTGAATTCCTCAAGACCTGTGGCGTACAAGCTGACCAGATAAACAGCCTTATATATACTTATACTCCTCTCATCTTGCTAAATCCAGAGAATGTCAGAAGATGTGTTAATAAGGCTGACCAGATGGGTGTGCAGAGGACTTCCAGGTTGTTCATTCATGCTGTTAAGGCCATCAGTAAGATGTCTGGTGAGACATTGGAGCTCAAACTGAAGAGCTTTCAGGATCTGGGCTTCTCTGAAGATGACATTTTGAGAGTCTTTAGATGTAATCCTATGGTGCTTACTTTATCTGCAAAGAAGATGAATGAGGTCAAAGAGGTTCTACTTGAGACTGGGAAGTATGACATGTCCACTATTCTTAAATACCCTACATCACTCAGTTACAGTGTTGAAAAGAGGTATAAACCACGACTCCAAGTTCTGAAGGTGCTGGAAAGAAAGAGCCTTATTAATGAATGGCCGACTGTTTCAACACTTTGCATCTTGTCCAATAAGAGGTTCTTTGAGAAGTTTGTTGCTCCTTATATGAAGCAGCCAAAGGGCTGATAGCGGAGAGTCAGAGACAACTGTCAGTCTAATGTATTGTTCCTAATTGTTGGTGCTAGATAATCATCAGAACTGTAAGTGTATGTTGTTCAAACATATATTCCTTGGTCTGCCATCATCTTGACTTGTATTGTATTATGTTACATCAGTGCCTCTGTAAGCAGTATCACAGTGATATGATTTGGATCACTCTGAGCTCTATTATATCACATTTCACATCTATGAAATCTTTGTTACATGATGAATAACATTTGGAAGCAATGTTTTGCCTGTTCTTCACTTATTCATATTTTTCTGTTATCTGTAGATGGGTGTGCAGAGGACTTCCAGGATGTTCATTCATGCTGTTGAGGCCATTAGTCACATGTCTGATGACACTTTGGAGCTCAAACTGAAGAGCTTTCATGATTTGGGCTTTTCGGTGATGATACATTTTGAGAGTGTTTCAGAGTTATCCGGTGGTGCTTTCTTTATCCACAAAATAAAAAAATGGAGGTAAAAGAATATTTAGTTGAGACCGGGAAATTTGACATGTCATGTTAACTATCCTACTCCACTTACATACAACGTTGAAAAGAGGTACAAACCACGACTACATGTATTGAAGCTGTTGTTCAAGAGCCTAATTAAGAAATGGCCTGGTCTTTCACAACTTTGCAACATGTCTAATAAGAGTTTCTTTGATAAATTTGTTGCTCCTAATATAAATGAAGTGGGCAAAGACGTCATGGCAAATATTGCGAAGTAAGTGGATCTGTGCTTCATGTAATCCAACATATGTAGGCAATATTGCCATTGTATGTAGACCGTAGACGTGTCTCTCAGGACAGTTTTCAAGTTCCGTTGTGGGTTGTGCTTATGATCACACTTGATAGTTGATATCTATTCTACGTTTATTAAGCAAAAATGGTTGTTGCTCTTGTTATGCTCCTTCTTCATCAGTATAGTTTGTCCGCAAGAACTCTCTTAAGTTTTGCATCATTGCAGGAAATGCCATATGAGGAGCCTACTTGAGACCGTTTTGATCTTTGTATAAATGAAGCTTGCACATGGTACGGAGTACTTTAGAGTTTAGACCGTTTTCCTTCTGTTCTTACTACTTAGAGCTTGGAAACTTAGGATGAATGCTGCTGACATGGTGTTAGAGGCTTATGTACCTCCCCAGGCCCCTACTGGTTTATCGTTCTTCTTGTGTTCAGTTTGTGGAGCTGAAATTCATGTAGTGTTGCTCTGTCTTATGTGTCAACTGTCATCTTAGTAAATTGACTCGAATAATTTTTGTTAACTTCGTTATGTTTTGTTGTCGTAGTTCCACTGATCTTGAAGATCCAGGTCGACTCCTATCAGATAACTCATTCTTGTTTTCGTACATCGGGAATTTTGCAGCTTTAGGCTCCTCGACTGGCACCTGATCAGGACCTGATGCTGCATCAACACCTGATTTTTCGGTTGATTGATTTCTAGGGCTCGTCGTAGCAGGTGGTTGATTCGATGAAACAACAGAACCATAGTGATGATTTTACCAAACTTATTTCCTTAGTCCAATTGTCATTAGGCCAGCAATTGATGCTGATTGCTGAGCACTGTACCAGTGGCATTCA
>JAYMSL010003015.1:0-13142 GCA_036897195.1 Plantago coronopus | reverse complement strand
ACTATTCAACTTTTGTGGAAGAAATGAAAGAAAAAAAAATATCTCTATGCTTGAGAGCTTCCCCCTCTAGGCGGGAGATTGAGCTATTGAGAGCTTGATCATATCGTTTTCAACCTTAAACCGGTGAGATCTCATCCCAAAAGAGCCGAGTGATTGTGAGGACAGATATTGATTCCGAGAGGTCTCTAGGTTCTGCCATTTACTTGTGGTTGTCGGTTAGTAAGTTTCTAGTATTTTTGTTTCATAAGTTTTCATTTGCTGTGTGATTAATCTTTTCTTCTTCTTGCCTTACCTAAGCCGTCCCTGATCACTATCCTCTGGTGTCTGGGTGCGACTTTTTCTTCTTGGGTGTTGTTTTTTACAGATATCTTGTTGGTTACTGGATCTGCCTTGTCTCATAGCATGCGGGTAAGAAGTGCATGCGGGTAAGAAGTGCCAACCCCTTTGCACAGTGGATACGACTCGGCCTTCTGCGTCGGCATGGGATGCGGGGCAGGCTACTAGCAGTAGCTCACGCTTGGCAGATCAGTCATTGTCGGAATCAACAAGGACTCCTGGTGGACACCAAGAATGAATATGTACGATTCTTATTTAAAATAGACTTATTATATTATATTACGCTTATCCAAAAATAATTCATATTTCACTAAAATAATCTCTTTGTTAATATGTATGAGTTGACACCAAGAATGACCTATTGACACGTATCATTAATTTAAAGGTGACCACCTACAAGACAAAATGAATGCAAAAGAAAGAGAGAGACTCTAGTTGGTTCGAATTCGACTTAAGAATAGAAAAGACTTACTGACCGAATTCGACCTAAGAATAAAAAAGACTTACTAATTTTTCTCTCCCTGGCTATTTTTAAGATCCAAAACACCAACTGAAATCGACCTAAGAATAGAAAAGAATTACATATTTTTTTTCTCCTCTTGACTATTTCTAACACTATCTAAAATAAAATTATGTATTTCTAAGTAGGGGTGGGCAATATAATTGGTCCGATCCGAAAATCTGAAAATTCGAAAATCAGATCCGAACCAGTCTGATCAGATTACCGATTAAGGTTTTTAGCATTTTCGGATTTCAGATGACCGACCCGAAAATCAATGGATTATCCGATCCAATCCGATATATATAATTAGTATCATTATTAATAATTTTTATATGTTTTTAAAATTATTTTACATGTGAGTTTTACAAAAAAGTATATCAATTCTTTTTTGCTTAATGTAATCTGCATTGACGTGTTTAGTAGTTTATCACTTGGTAATTAACTTATCTTGCAACATAATCTTTTGAACTTGTTAATTTGATAAATTAGCTCCGAAATTGGATGTGATTTTTTATTTTTAAGTGCAAAGTTTAAAACGTTTCGTAATATTTTGATGGGCTCTATTTTGATTGATATGTAATACTTTTATTATTTTTAATCTCTTTTGGAAAATAGGATATCTTATATCCGTTTTTAAACAACATTTTAAAAGCATAAAAATATATTAATGTTTAAATAATATCGAAAATTTTTCGAATTATTGGATTAACCGAAATTTTAACCCATCCAATCTATATATTATTTAAAACTGAAAGTTTTTGTGAAAGATTAAGCCATTCATGGTACTGCTTTGCTGACGTGGCACGTTAATAATGCAGCAGGATCCGTATTGAAAACCGCTCCGGATTTGACCCGGAAAAGAGAATGCATTTTAACTAGAAAAAGCGGGCGGATTTCGGGTCGGACTCGGTGCGGTTTGTATCCGAAGTCCGATATCCGCTGCTATATAAGGACAAAATTAATGGTGTTTTGGTCATTTCTCCCAGTTGAAGTTGATTTAAAACATGTGTAATTAGATCTATTTATGGACAGAATTAAAGTCACTCTTTTCATTTTGTATGGACAGCTTGCGTTTCATTCCATCTTCCAGAATATGTGCATTCAATGGCAATCAATGTTGAGATATGAAGATGATTGCTATAATTACATTCCATATATTGGACAAGAACAAATTATTGAATAATCAATGTAAAATGTCCCAGAAAGGTAAGAACGTGTCAAATAATGTTTACTGAATAATTTAAAACAAGCAAATATCGATTCAGATATTTTTTGCCGAATCTGCACAAAGCTCTAAGCCGCATGTCCAAAACAGCTAAACCTAAATTTCCAAAGATAGTCAAAGTTAGAAAATGCAAGCACATAATAACAGTTTCATAATTCCCGCTAATTGAAATTTTGAAAGTTCGAATATTGGGCATATTGGACTATAAAAGCTGGCCATTCTCTTCATTTTCTCATCACAAAAAAGATGATTAGGTTTGAAAATCGTTTGTTACTTAAATCTCTATTTCATTGCACTATCAGTTTACAATTCATGATTCTAACCATTTTAGTATTTCTATGCAGTTTAAAACAGGCCACGAGTTCATTTCGATCAAGTACTGAGCAACTCATTCAAAAGCCACCATGAGTATTCAAAGTCTACTAATGTGAGAATCAGAACTTAAAGATTGCTGTATTAATTCTTCAAGTATATTGGCCAAGTTTGAAAATCTTTTGTTACTTAAATCTCTATTTCTTTGCACTATCAGTTTACAATTCATGATTCTAATTTAGTATTTCTATGCAGTTTAAAACAGGCCACGAGTTCATTTCGACCAAATACTGAGCAGCTCATTCTAAAGCCACCATGAGGATTCATAGTCTACTAATGTGAGAATTAGAACTTAAGGATTGTTGTATCATTCTTCAAGTATATTGCTAGGTTTGAAAATCATTTGTTACTTTATTGTCTACTTCTTTGTACTATCAAATTACAATTCATGATTCTAATTACCATTTTAGTATTTTCTATGCAGTTTTACTACCGGGCAGTTCATCACAGAGATTAAAAGCTAAGATTGATAAACTATATACCAGGTCATATTAGCAGGTATTCTTATTTCTATTTTCTACTGTATAGAACAAAAGTCAGTCTTATGATCTAGGTAGACATTATGTGTACACATGATAAACACAATGAACATGCATAGACTTCAAGTATGATCATCATTAGCATTGATAGACTTGAAGTTTGGAAATCATTGATTGTGTCTTATGTTGTTTATCAAGTACATAATTCATAATCATAGATATGGAAAAAGTACTCAGAGGTCAGATGTCTATATAAACTAAATCAGCTTACCCAGTGTAAATTGAAGTCTCAGCAGATTCTTATTTTACTCATCATCCTCCTGAACACCTTCATCCTGCTTCATCCTGCTTCCTGAACACCTTCATCCTACAGAAACAAGATTAATAAGATTAGTATAATGCTAACGGCACCTTAAATGCATGTTGGCTTCTCTGTCAAGTATATCAACTATAGTATATTTGACTACACATTGCTATAAGACTAAATTGTAGCTAGGTTATCAGTATTATAAAAAGTATAGAACTAACAACTGGATTCTTTTGTACGATCAGTATACACACCACTGACTTATTAAATTGTACACGTCAAGTAGGGACTGCAAAAAAAAGAAAGTAAAAGTGAGATTCAATCCATGAAACTTAAAGCATAGTACTCCTTCACGTTACTACCATAGCCAACAAAATCATACATATGTTTAATTTTGAACTCAAAATAAGGTGGAGATGTAACTATAACTGTAAACTAACCATTTGTAAATTAAACTAACAGTGTGTTTTTATACAACTTATAATATTTTGTTTGCGAATTCTCCATTATAACTGAAATTGTATGATTCCAGTATCTAACACTCCATTATCCACCCAAGTTCCATCAGAATATAACAATCTGTTCAAGTTTTTTTATTTATGAGAAATCTCTTTAACATTTTGAGTTTGTGCTTTCTGTTTAGAATGGAACCAAAATTATAGGAATATAGCAAAACAAAGGTGGATTTGAGTGTAGGACACATAATTATACAAAAAAATAGTGGGTTTTAAAAGTAGCTAGAATTTTCTCAAAAACTTCTAAAAGTAGCTAGCAGCAGACACAGTTAACCAAATTCTAAACAAGAGCATCAAAAGGATATTCAACATGATGGCCAAGTTACTAAACATTTCAAATCGATTGAGATCACTTAAACTTCATAAGTGCATGGTAGATGAGTAAGAGTAAAGACAAACAAAAAAACAAAATAAAAACATGTTAACCTAAAAAAGTTCATCATAGCTATTTTATGCAAGGGAATCCCTCTTTAATCCTAGATGGTAAGCCAGATATGATATATTGACCGGAATCTTAGAGACTGTTGAACGAGAGAAAAATGTGAGTCATCACCACCTACACAACTCGCCATTACCAAAAATCTTAAGGGCTCATGAATGATTAGTTTCTAAACTAAAATGTCCAAAAGGTACAAAAAATTATTACAGCATCAAAAAGAGATCAGTCTTATCTCCTTGAGAATAAAAAGATTATTTCGGTTAACAACTTTGTCACAAGAGTATATCGGCCTGTTTGGCCAAGATTTAGTGGCCTCAATTAGTTAACTAATTGAGTTTTTTTGTGTTTGGCCAAGATTTAGGTTTCTCAGTTAGTAAAACAACCCGACATACCCCTATTTATTAATTTCACACTCTTACACATCTATTACACACTCTTACACATAACCCACACTTTTATATCTTAAACACATACCCCACTTATTACACCTTTATTACACATCTATTACACCCTTATTACACCCCTATTATATTCAATCCTAAAACCTATAAAATATACAACCAAAAAACTAACATCTAATTACTATTCACTATTCATCAACTTACTAACTATCAAAACTCAATTAGCTAAATCTTGGCCAAACAGGCCGTATTTACTCATCCCCTTACTCCAAAAAAAAAGAGTATATGCTATCGAGAAATCAAATACAGTACAAGAGTAATTTACCCATCCCCACACAATTTTTCATGTCAAAGGTAGTAGAAAACAGAAGAGATTAAACTAAAACTTACAAATTTTAATGTTTTCATCGGTATTTCAGGGAAACGGAGACATGGAAGCACTCGCACGAGAACATCCACGAGCATGAGAATCTCTAGGGCAACCGGAGCCCTCGATGCCACCTTTCCCACTCATAAGAGCCCAGTGACTACTTTCCGAATGCCCCTCTTCAACCAATTTATGGAAACCATACGCAATTGGAGCCATCCAATCATACACGGAAGACTTTGAAAAGTTAGTGGCAGATGATCTCCTAGATCTCGAGTTTCCAATACCTCATTTGACGATGGGGTTTTAAGATCTTGCAAAAACAAAAGACATAGACGGTTAAATTAACAAGATAAACAAGCAAGAATCAATGAATATATCTAAATCTAACTCTGATTTTGATTTTACTTACATTTCAAAACCAATTTCAAATAGAAAAAGGAGAAAATCTCACTGTTTGAACACGATTAGAAGCCTTCAACGCCGATTGTTGGAGATCTCCTCAAATCGACCGGAGAAGCACGATTTGTCCTTTCGACTAAACTCGAAATGATTTAATGTGGGGGAACAAAATCTGGGTTTGTTTAACCTATAGACGAGTGGATTGAGGAATTAGGTAAGTGTGAAAGATGGAAGTGAAAGTGGCGGATTGAGGATAGCTGGAATGATCTTCAGATCTGGAAGCGAGGGTTTCTGGAAGTGTGAAGACGGAGTGAAATGATGATAGAGGCGAATTGGGAGTGAAAATCAGCTTATATATCAGGCCTTAGGGCTACATATAGAGCGCCTAACGATGTCGCAAATTAGTACCCTCTTAATTCGTGGATTGCATACAGAAAAGCATAGGACTCCATATAGTTCAGATCTTTTTAATCTAACTAAGAATAAATATATTTATTCTCAGTTTTAGTGCAGTAAGGCTCTTTATCGATTCGCCTGGAAATCTCATAAATGAACTTAATTTATCTTAACTATTGATCGGACCTGAATTGAACTTAATTTATTTGAACTGGACTGAGCTGAATAGACATGAACTATTGAACTTGACATATTACGTATAAATTTCAACAATGTAAACCTGAACTAAATTGAATATACTTGAACTAAACTGAACTTAACAATATTAATTTTAAGATGAAGGCTCTGTTCAATTCACCTGAAATCTTTGTACTTAACAAAATGGGCTGAACTGAACTGAATTCAAATATAAATTTGTAATACGCATACATGAACTGAACTAAAATAAATGGACCTGAACTGTGAGCTATGGCGTAAGGAGAATTGTAAGCTAGAGTTTGAAATGGGTAGTTTATATAGTGTAACTGTCACTGTTCATTTGTTTAAGTCATGAATTAAGACTCCCTTCGTTCGTATGTCTGTGCCTTAGTTCGTCACCGATGGGCTTGGTAATAATGGACCATTCGTGATCATATAATTACATATTGAGCTCAATAAATGGGCTTCAGCATGTTTTTAATTTAAATCCGCGAATTAACTGTATCTTAATTAGTCTATGACTACATACAACTACAATGTGTGTTCAAATGCAATTTATTATAAAATGAAAAAAAGAAAGGAACGATATATTATGTCTTTTTTAAGGAAACGATGAATTAAGGCTCCGTTCAGTTTACCTGAAAATCCTTGCATTAAACTTAATTCAAGTATAAATTTCAATTACGCTGAAGTGAACTGATTTAAATGAAATTGAGCTGAAATGAACTGAACTGAAAACTACTAAAATTAAGGTAAACTAAACAGGGCCTCAAGTTGCTTAAGCTCAAATTTTAAATCCCGATTCTAGCCATCTATCGAGTTTTAATATAGTAAGGCTCTTTTCGATTCGTCTGAAAATCTCATAAATGAACTTAATTAATTTATCTTACCTAAATTGATCATACCTGAATTGAACTTAATTTATTTGAATTGAACTGAATTGAACTGGACATATTAAGTATAAATTTCAACTATGTAAACCTGAACTGAATTTAATGGATCTGAACTGAACAAAATTGACTTTAAGATGAACTGGACAGAGCCTAAGGCTATGTTCTAGGCTTTGTTCAATTCACCCGAAATCACTATACTTAACTGAACGGACCTGAACTAAACTGAGTTCAAGTATAAATTTGTACTACGATCTGAACTGAACTGGACAAAACTGAAATTAAGGTGAACTGAACAAGGCTAATGAAAAAATCTGCCTCCTCTAGAATATGTGCACTCTGCCTCCTCGTGAAAATCTAAGCATGGAAGTTAAAATTTTGTTTGGGACGTAAAATAAGAACATTCTAATTTATAAAACTTAATTATCAAGCGACAGAGACAACGAAGCGAAATTCAGTTGGTAAGACGCTTCACCTCTAACCAATAGGTCGGGGGTTCGAGTCACCTCAGTTGGTAACAATTATTGATCCTCACTTTGCCACTTTATAAAAATAAATATCAAGAGACGGAGGAGTAATCTTCTCAAAAGAGAGAGACAACGGAATTAAAGTAATCTTCTCAATAAGAGATGCAAATAAGTTAACCAATAGGTCGGGGGTTCAAGTCACGCATTTGCCGTTTCCAAAAGAAAAAAACAAGTTAACAAAAGTAAATGGAAAGTTTAGAGCGGGATGGAGGAAGTAATATATAAGTAATTAGTAGAGTAAATGAAAATGTAATACACGTAAGAAATTAATTAGGGCTCATGTAGTATTGAAAAAGTTCTTACAATAAAAAGGAATTATTAAATACTTTTATTATTATTAAATCCTCATCTAAATAATTTGCACAAACTAATAATGGTAAAATTTTAATAGTAGAAATTGTACAAAATGAATTATGAACAAGTGTGAGACGGACACGTGTAAGGGAGTCCCTAAAATATTTACAAGTGACAACGAAGCGCGGCTCAGTTGGTAAGACGGTTCCCCTCCAATCAATAAGTCGGGGGTTCGAGTCACCTTTGCCTCTTAAAAAAAAACAAAATATTTACAAGTTGCTCACACTGAGCAACTTCGACGAGACATTTTTCGTGCGTCAAGTTTAAGATATGTTGATAGAAATACTGGAAAACTTGAATATTTAGCCTGGAGTCACAAATATTGCAAAGTGACTCCGATATTGAGTCGACGTAAGTTACAGTAGCACATATTTTGTTTTTATTTAAACATAAAAATTTGGGTTATTGTGTTTCTTTAGAATGAAGGGTGGGGTATAATTAACACATTCATGTTATTAGCGGTCCCAAGAGGGAAAGAAGCAATTTTAAGGTTGAGGATGTCAAATTAAGTTTTAGGTGGATCAAAATGCTAAAAGATTTGTAGCATATAGGTATAAAATAAGCCGATCTGAAGATTTTGTTGGGTAGGGGTGTGGGTTTCTACTATCGAATTTTCAGGTGCATTGAGTGAAATGCTCAAATAATTGAAACACTGCAATATAAAAATTACACCACACTCCCCCTCCCATTGCCCAATAAATTAACGTGTGGAGTAGTTGTATGCCATTTTAGTAATGGTTAAAGTTTTATGGGACACTCATAACAAGAAAGTCGGTAAAACATTGTGGATGGAGGGAGTAGCAGTGTGACTCACTTTAATTAATTAAAATAATTAGGAAGGTCAATGCAATATAAATATGTAAATCTACATATCCAAGCTTCTATCCACATCGCCATGCAAATGCAAGCATAAACGAAAGATGACAATTGAATTAGAGAAAGAAGAAGGTGGATTAGAAATTATCTTTAATAACTAAGGTTTGATGATCGATTTAAAAAGAGAAAGTGTTCCATTTTTTGAATTAGTGTGATAGTTTATATGATCTCTAATTTCCAATTTGAGCTCTAGCTTCTCTGAGGAGATTCAAACTCCAATTTTAATTTTTTTTTTCTTTCTTTTTAGATCCTGTACTTAAAAATAATTTTAGAATTAAGTAACTATCATGTGATTTTTTTTTTTTTGAAGTGAACTATCATGTGATTTCTAGACACATAAAAGTTGAAATATGCATATTTGAAGATTTATTTTAGCATGGGTGGGGGTTTCTACTATAAAACTTTTAGGTGGGGCGGAATGCATGCTTAACTTAAAATAGTCACTTTCATTTCCCTATTCGTTCACATGAATAACTTGCCGTCCTCAGGTCACGTAGAAGAGTAAATTACACAGATTTAAAGTGTTTATTTCTGGACTTGCGTGGGGGAATTCTACTATAAGTGCTAAAAGGTTTGAAGCGTATAAGAGTGAAATACACATATAATTATTTTTTGGCAGGTGTGTCCAGTTTCTACTCTAAAATGTTTAGGTGATGTGAAATACTCAAATATTTAAAACATCTATCGTAAATTACATCGATTTATATAGCACCTACACCTTCCTAGGAGAATAAATTTTAGGGTGGGGTGTGTTAATTCAAGTTTTAGGTGGGTCAAAATGTTAGAAAAATTGAAACTTATGACGTTAATTTAAAGATAGTTTTGCACCCGCACAATGTGGAGGGTTGTTTGCTCCTTTATGATTAATTTAAGGTTGGGCAAAATACTCAAGTATTCAAAACCTATAATAGTATACACGTGAATTTTATTATGAATGGGTTGCCAATTGCCACTATAAAATTTTAGTGGGGGGCGAAATGGTCAAATATTTGAAACATATAATATTAAAACATATAAATTTAAAATTACCTACCCCATATAAAGATTTTTTTGGGCTGGGGTATTTTAATTAGAGTTTTATGCTATGTTGGTCGAATGCTAAAAGAATTGAAATGTATGGTGAAATTTAAAGATTTTTTTTTTTTTGCACTCGGGGGTGGGGGTTGCTACTTTATGTTTAATTAGGTAGGACAAAGTAATCGCGTATTCAAAACATATAATAGTAAAACACTCACGGAGTATCAGTAAACCCATAGTTATTAACACTCTAAGGAAGAAAAATAAATGCTTTTGAAGTGGAGGTGATGCTAATTTAAGTTTTAGGTGGATTGAAATTTTAATTTTATTGAAACAGACTACAAGAGTAATATATGCAAAATTTAATATATTTATTTTTACCAGGGTGGATCGTTTCTACTCTAAAATTTTTAGGTGGGAGTGAAATACTCAAATATTTGGGGAAAATACAACAATAAAGTATGTGAATTTTAAAATAATCACCCCACCTCCGTGCACACCTCCCGTGGAAAAAGAAAGAATGTTTTTGGGTATGTTAATTCAACTTTTAGGCGAGTTGAAATATTACAAAGTGATGAGCAGGACTGATATGTCCTGATCATGCACAAAAGCGTAGGGAACATGCCTAATTATCAAAGGAGAACTTGGAAAAACACATTTTGAGTGCAGGAAAAACCGAGTAGGATCGTTAAGAACCTGGCACCGTCCAGACGTTATATTGATCGACCAGAAGTAACATTCTCCACCTAAACACATTTCAAGGTTCATAACACCACGTCTAAGTATACTAAATCTTAATCCAGCAAGGAAAGCAAGGCTCAATCCAAGTGAAATCGCAAAGTGAGGTCCCAGCCCCTAAGGCCCAATCACATATACCTTATGAAAATGGAGGCCTATAAATGCACTTTCATACTTCAGATAATAGGGGACTTCTTTACGTGTTCATCGTTATGAACACTGTAATCCTTCGGCTATGTTGAATCAAAACTGGCCTGAGTAAAGACAGTTTGGAAAAACAAACCTTTTTGCAAGTACCCCTCCGGGAGAAAGTCCACACCAACTGGAGATATTGGTACCCCTTCAGGAAGTCCGCCAACGACCAGAGTTATTCCAATCGTTGCCCATGGCCTAGCTCAAAGAAGTAGTCCAACACCGACCAAAGACATTCCAGCCAGTGCCCCTCAAGGACAGAATAATTACCTGCCCACAAGACTGGAAGTCGGGAGGACTCCAACATTGATTAGTACCATTTCCAGGACTTATATAAAGACTTATAAGATTTTGGTAGAAGACTTAATGTCATTGAGGATTGAAGATGGAGTTATAACACTTTGCCATTATTTTTACCCTCACCACAAAGTGATGTATAAGAGTACGATACATACATTTACAGTTTTTTCGCAACGGGAGAGACATGAGTAGTTTGCTACTTTTTTTCTTTTTTCTTTGAGAAATATTGACTGTTTTCTAATTAATATTCACCTAAAGCTACTACTCAACATTACCCGTTAGGGTTAGCGCGTAGTTTAAGAAAATGAGTTAAAATAATGGAGTAAAAATGAAAAAGTAAGTGGGGTATGTTACATTTTGAGAATGTGTGGTGATAAAAAAGTGTACTGATGTTAAAATAATATTTTAGTGTGTTGGGTAGCTTCCTTATTTGGTAATGAGTAAAGTTTTGTGGGACATCCAGAAATGGAAAGTGGGTAAAGTTTTGTGGGACGGAGGGAGTAAGTCTCAATTTTGGGGAATCGAACCGGTGTCCTCTAAAATATCCATGAGGGTGAAATGGTAAAATATTTGAAACGCATAACATAAACATGCTGATTGAAAAATTACTAAGACCCACCCCCTCCCCCTCACCCTCGAACACGCATAAGTAAATAAGATAAGGTGTGTAATATTCTTTGTATTGAACATTAGGTCTGTTTTTCGCCTAAGTAAATAAGATAAGGTGTGTAATATCCTTTGTATTGAACATAGGTCTGTTTTTCCAAAAATTCTATTGAATTCGATTATTCGTAAACAATAATACAAAATAAAATTATGCTGTGACAACGCATAATTTATACTTGGCTCACGTTGATGGTAATATATTTTCAAATCTTTTGGCTCACGTGGGATTATATCTACCGAACCCTGTGTTTGGTCATGGCCAATTATATGTTACTTTCTCTAGAGTTACGAACAGAAAAGGACTTAAGGTGTTGGCTCTGGACGAGGAAGGTCGATCGATTAACAAGACTATTTTGTCACGTAGCTTCATTCATGTCATAATTATGTATTTTCTCATATCACGTAATACACTATACCTTTGGAATGATAAATATTAACTAAGCTTCTTTTAACTAATGTTTTTCTTTATATTTTGTAAAAGCTTAAACTGTACCGTGGCAGCGCCACGGGTTATATCTAGTTAAATTACTAATATTTAAATTATATCTATAATATTTTTAGTCATATTTATAATATTCATTCATCGTTAAAAAGAGATCGTTTCTGAAGAGAATTTTCAACAAAATTCCAAAAAATCTAACCATAATTGAGAGACTAAATCTTTTCATAGTTTGAAATTTAGAGACTAAATCTTCGCCGCTTGTGTAACAATTGAGCTATTTAACGTTAGCTGCCAGCTTATGAACCTACTATTAGAGGTTCAAAAAAGCTGGCTAATTTGTTGGAAAAACACGAACAAGAAAGTTGATTCGAATAACTCTACATGATCTCGCACGAATTGCGAGACGAGGTTTGTGTTTGCTATAAGATAAATAATCAAAACATACTTGATAAAATAACCGATTCTCATATATATAGTTTAAAAAAACAAAAACAAAGAACGAATTAATAGCTGCTAGCGAAAATCCAAAAGTAAACTAAACTACAAGTTCGAATTTGCCAGAAACGATGGACGATACGTTCTGTTGCATCTCAGGCAGGAGGTCTACTCAAAGGCCCATTGATTCTCCTTGCGAATTTCCGCCTCTTCCTCGGGAGTGAAATCATTCTTGATGTTGAACGTTTTGCGGAGTTCTTCGGGTGACTTACCCTTGATCATGTCTGCAACAGTTTGGCAGGTAAAATCCAGCAGACCTTTTGCTTCAAGGTAATTTGCAGCCATAATCAGATGGAACAACGTGGCCTGGTCCTTCTCGTCCAGAAACTTCTCGTCGAACTCCTTCACCTTTTCAGCATTAGCTCCTTTAACGTGGTTCTTGCAGTATTCAATAACTTTCGCCAGAACCGGGGCATTCACATTATGCAAGGGGCAGGGGCGGATCCAGGATTTAAATTTAGGGGGGTCGAAGTTATATATACAACTTTTTTTCTGAAGGTTAGGGGGGGCTAAACGTTGAAAATTTGAAAATTGAGCCTATAAAAAAAATAATTTTAAAATTTTAGGGGGGGCGGATGACCCCATATGCCCCCTCCCTGGTTCCGCCCCTGGCAAGGGGTAGACTGAAGAATCCGGGCAATCCTCAATCATGATCTTTACCGTCTGCAGCTGGACAGCAACCTCTTCCTCGACCTCGAACCTCTCT
>JAYMSL010003014.1:0-13143 GCA_036897195.1 Plantago coronopus | reverse complement strand
ATTATTATTATTATTATTATTATTATTATTATTAGTAATACTATTATTCTCATCATTTATTGTTATTATTATTATCAAAATAAATTAATAATATTAATATTAATATTAATAATATTAATAATGATTATAATAATAATAAATAGATAAATAAAGAAATAAATAATGTGGATAATTCAAAATTACTATATAGAACAAGAAAAATAAATTAATATTTTGAAACTTACTTCAAAATGGACACGTTCGTTGTTAAATCCAGATTTCCGAGTCAAGCATAAATAAAAAGTTGGTTTCGTTGTTTAATTCCTCTTATTGGTTAACTCCACCAAACATGGTATTTTACCCATGTTTTTCTATTTTTGAAATGGCCTAAAATAGCTACCAAACAGGGTATTTTACTCAACAACACTTCAAAATACCACTTTAGGCCCGGTCCAAAATACACATAAAACATCAGCACAAAATACCCACTATCTACCAGTATATATATAGATTTTCCTTTTATTTTACGTATAGTTTCTCTCCCCAAATTCTCGAATAACCCTAATCGACGAAGAACGCCCCCGACGCAGTACCTCCGCCGCCGGTGAACGCCCCCGTCGCACTCTATCCCTTCATCCGTTATCTCAAAACGACCTCGCCTTTCCACTCCCTCGTCGTTCTCTTCCCCCAGGTTATTAATTTATGCTTTGTTTGATTTATTAGACATGATGAAACAATCGAGCTCTCCTTTTCATACCATATATGTTTCCATCTTAACATTCAAAAATCCATATTCAATTCGCCCATTCTAGTTCTAGTTATTATTCACAATTGCTGCCATGTGTGTATCTTGTGTGTGACTGCCTGCTAGGTACTATATAACTTTTGTTAACATGGTTGCTTCTGTATAATGATTTTTGAGTTAGGTGTATGTAGATAACAAACTGGCTGGTGAAAATTTTCAAGTGGAGCTGGCTGATGATGAGTGCTTCAGTTTTTAGGAACTATGTTTTGCCCTGTAGAGATTTAAACTTCATAACCATTACTGCGTAGTATTTAGGAATATTTAATTTTTGTTAACATGGTTGCTTCTGTATAATGCTTTTTTAGTTAGGTGTATGTAGAATTGTAGATAACAAACTGGCTGGTGAAAATTTTCAAGTGGATCTGGCTGATGATGAGTCCTTCAGTTTTTAGGAACTATGTTTTGCCCTGTAGAGATTTAAACTTCATAACCATTACTGCGTAGTATTTAGGAATATTTAGGAAAATTCGTAGTAGGTTCCCTGCTCAGCTGAAAATTCCTATTAGGAAAATCTGCAAGGATCTGGAGGAAGATTCTTCTAGGCCAGTCTTGGAATATAGATAGAGTTTACCTATCAAGTAGAATTGATGATTGTCAAGGATAGAGTATGAAACAACCTTACGCCTATACATGGTTATAGTTCAATCTTGTTTTACCTTTTAACTTCAACTGATGTAGTACTAGCTAGCTAATTGAATTGTGAATTTGTAAAAAAGATAATAAATTGTCATCTTTGAACAGCTAGCAGCATGCTGAATTTTCTTGGTCATGTAATTTGTAGTGTAGATAAAAGGAAAATCTGCAAGGCTCTGCACTGAATGACCTCAGATTCAGCAGCATAAACTGTAGTGATGTATTCATATGTGTATGTTGACTGTTGTAGCTTTTGTGAAGGGAGCATGTTTTCTACGAAAGAAGACCAGAAATCTGCTGAGAGTTTTGTTCCTGTTATGGAGGAATGCTTAGAGGATGGAGAGTCAGAGGATGAAGAGTCAGACTATTATGACTCTTCTGAAGATTACGATTCAGATAATCATAACACAAGCCATCACAAAACTGAAGAAGAAGATGATTCGGAGCTAATTGTAATCCTTGGTAGCGAAGGAGATCCCATCACAGATGATGATTTTATTTCCAAGATGTATCGGGATAAGCGACCTATGGAAGAAAAGAAAAAATTATTGCCCAAGATTCGCAGATGGTATAAATATCTTGATGACACTGAGGTAATTAATCAGCTCCTTTGTTTTGTACGTTTCATATTACCGGATTTTGATAGGAAAGTGGTTTATCGGTTCAGTTTCTGAGAATTGCTTGTTTCCGTAATATGTAAGCCAAGTACTAGTTTTCTACTGCTCTTGCTATGGAACCATTCTTGATTATTGGCTTTTGTGTTTTAGAGAAAACTATGATATGTTAGCCTGCTGCTTTGTTTTGTGAACCGAATTACCAAGTCGACATGTTGGGATCTTTGTTATTGCCATCCATGGTTCAGTTTGTCAATTGCAAGTGCCACTATCATGTTTCTTGTCTTAATTTTGTAAGTTTGAGCTACTTGTAACTACTTTGGCTGAGTTAATACTTTGTCTAAATCAATTAATAAATCTTTACATGCAATTTTGGTCCAGTTTCTTGACTATATCTTTTAAACACTCTGTTTTCTTGTTTTAAAACCGTCTTTTTTTTAATGTTGTCTCGTACCGTTCTCAGAACCTAATTAAACTATGAATAAGACCAAGTTCACTTGTCTTCTAAATTCTGTTTATTGTATTCGAGTAGTAATTTAATGTTTTTAAGTTAATCGTGCCAAAATTTAGGTACTGTAGACTGAACTAGTTAGATGTGTAAAACTGTAAACAAGTTAGATGTAAATCTGTGTTGGTTAGTTTCTAATGCCTTTCTTTTTGCTAACACGGTGTTATTATTTTAGTTATAAACTATTGCCTGCTCTTATAGGTAATCGTATCTCACTGTATAGTTGATAATCTTTCTTGCATCCGTGGTTGGTAGTTAAATATTGATTTTATTCTTGGTTATTCCCTCAGTCACTTAAAGTAGTGTTATATGCCTGCCTATCTGTTATACTACTCAAGTGTTTTACGTACATTACCTTATTATTGCAACCTAGTAATACTGTATGTTCATTATTCACCACTCGATCTTCCGCTTGGTTTACTCATCATTGTTTATCGACCAATTCCGTCGAGTATTCTTGTCTTGAGTCAGTGTTTCTATGTTTGATTTCTTATGTGTGTATGTGTTGCGCATTACTATGATGTTTATTGAGTATTTGTACTTTTGAGAGTACTTAACAGTTTGCATTTTGGTGTTCCAGGGATTTGACGTTAAAGACGATCCCAATGTTATTGGACTCTGTAATACCCTTTCAAGACAGGCCTTGATTGATAACCGTGAGAGATATCCAGAGGGATATAATCACTTGATGTATTTATCGTCTCTTGCTTTGAAAGATTACAACCGAGAGATGGTACGTACATATGCTGCTATCATATCAAGTATCACTTTCCTTGTTTAATATCAAATTTTCTTTTTCTGAAATTAATTGTGTCTCTTCTTCAGTCAACTGGATATAATATTGTGGCTGTCGAAAAGGCGACTGTAAGAATGTTAATGGATTATACGTACAGGCTCACTTTTACTGCTTCCTCTGGTCAGAGATACGATTCTTTTCGAGCTATTGTATCGGAGGACCTAATTGACAAGAGATTCGAAGTCTTAAAGCATCATATTCATATAAATGATGTACTTTCCAAAGTGCCGGATGCCCAAAGCTATTTGGGGAATGAATTATGCGAAAATGATGAACCGGAGAAAGATCCTGTAAAAATGATTTCAAATCTGAAATCTTTATCCTCTTCATGCCTATTGGACTTGATTAGGAATGATCCTTTTTCTGCCAAATATGATGCACATATGCTATTGAAGAAACTTCAAAAATATTTTGACTCTGTTGTCAGAAGCGAGGTAATAGCAACATTTTCATTCATCTAGCTAATAATAACAATAATAAGTATAAGTTAATTTTGATGTGTTGCATTTATTATAATTAGATTTTATTTTAGTTTGTAAAATTCTTGTTATTAATCTATATATCTATGTATAAATAGAAGATAAACACCAATACGTTTAATAAGCTTGTATACATGTAAAATTCTCTGTTTTCATGTAGGGATTTGAATGCAGTCATTTTCCCGGTTATATGCCCGGTTTAACTTATTTGAAACCAAGAGAGAAGATAATTGAGGAGAGGCCGAGGCCCTATTACCCGGAGTTCTACAACCACCTAATGCTCATGGCCAGAATTTCCATGAATCATTATTTTGGAGTAAGATAAGATACTTGGGCGATACTTTTTATTCGGTTTCTTTGTAAGTTGTAACCTCAATCGCATTCCAAATAATATAACAAAAAAATCTGTTTTGCAGGGTAAAGAGCATTTGCATGAGGTTATCAGTCTTGAAGATGCTAACTTATGGAAGGAATCAAGCTCGTCTTATGTGTATTATTTAACCTTTGAAGTCGTAATTCCTTTAATGAAAGAATCAAGAGAATTGTTGCAGGCCAAGGTGATGGATAAAGGTTATGATATATCTGTGCTTTTCTGCAGGAAAGCTGTTTAGGCATTCTGTACAAGTATTTTAGTCATTGGAATTATTTTAGATGAACAGTTTTGTAATGTACCATGCTAAATTTGATACATGATTGAAAGAAGGTATGTGATGAGCATGATTTGGTAACTAATACTTGTGGTTTTGTGTTGTGAATTTGTTTTGTGTCTGATGATGTTGATTGATATGGTCTTGTGCATTTTATATCCATGTAGTGGGTAGTATATTAGTAGTAGCCTGTTTCAGATGTAAATTGATATATAGCAGTATATACTAGACTACATAATTATCATAGAGTGCCTTTATGGTTAAGGCAACCCATCGGGTATGCTTGGAATAGGTAGTTGGCGACGTTATAGAATCAATCTCTAGCAGGTGCTCTCGATGTGGATTCAGGATATGATAAAGATACAAGTTTTCGAATGCACAAGGCTTTGGTCATTGACAGTAGTTTCTTAATTTGTTATTCTCATTGTGTATCTATCTACTTGGTAAAAGTGAAGTCCAGTGAACTTGTGCAATTCAGGAGCATGAACGGTTTGGCAACATAGAGGGGGATACAATGTGGTTTCTGTCTGTGTCTATCCATTTCTTAATCCTGGTGCTGTTTGATTTTGTCTAATATTAGGCCTTGGTTCGTCGATGAATGCTTTTTTGTTGATGAATGTTTCAGTAAACAGCCACTCCATTTCACACTCATAATGTAAAATGCTTGAGAAAATGCAGCTCCGTGGCAAATGAATATTGAATCAGATGAGTTAGATTCAGTTCAGTCAAATATCATCATTAATACTATTTGTTTGATGAATGCTTCAAAAAATGCATCTCCATGTTGTCAAATAGTATCCAAGTGAAGAGCTTGTTTATTTTTTTCAAGATTGAATTTGATGCTCTGTGATACTACCAAGGAAAATAAGTGTAGGGAGGTTGTTCCGCTGCATGAAGGAAATGGAAAAGGGTCCCGGCCGTGTATTCAGACCCCGGAGTCGGAGATAGCAGCTTAAACTGGGCTGGGGTATGAACATGACTAGCAGTATAAAATTATAACTGTAGTCTCTAAGATCCTTTTGCTACGCTGCTACAGGGGACGGGAGTTATACTAATAACAGATGTCCAAGCTGCTTCAGGTAGATTGCTTGCTCCCGTGGCAATGACAGCTTGGTTGATGAAGATGTGGGCGGAGTTGCTAACATGGATACCGTCCGTGTTGGGGCTGTCCTCAGGGGCGGACACGGTAACATTGCTGATATGGATTCGGTGACACGAGTAGAGATTGAAGTGGAAGTTCTTGCTGTTAATGAAGTTTATGTTGCTCACTTCCGTGTCATTAATGAAATCCAACCTGAGAGACTATTTTCAGCAGTCCGAGAAAGTTCTTAACATCAGATTCCTTATAAGGCAACTAAGTAGTTCAACTTTATTTAGATTCATGTAAATAGCTGATCAGAAAGTGCAAATTGTTAAAGCATATGATATTTTACTTCTTTCTTAGTAGTTGGTAAAAAATTTAATTTTACTTTTACTGTTTGATTATTATATGAAAAATCCATCTGAAACTAGAAAACGTTGAGTCAAAGTGAAGTAAATGGAGTAATGGAAGTTTATAGTAGTGGGAAAGAGGAAAGAAGACAATAAAGTTACAGTTATGAACAAGTGGGGAGAGAGGTGTAGTGGGGTTAATTTGAGGGAGTAAAAGTCTAAAACAAAAACTATATTGGGAGTAAACTGTAAATATCAATTCTTTGTTTGTCTAGCTCCATTTTGTGCTTTGCATCACTTGTACTTACTACCTTATGGATCTACCAAATTAAGTTACACCACATTGCAATGCGAACTAGTGTTAAAATGAAAAGGTTGAACTTACAATAGGGAGATGCCTGCAAGAACCCGTATCGCAATTGTTATAAGGCCAAGCGATCGCACCCTGACCATCAAATGTACCTCCGCCATGGATTTTAAGCTTGTTAACACGTTCGAACGAAATCCAGTGATTCTGCATGAACAATGCAGGATGCGTAGGGGCCCTTAAAACCCCTCTGATCAAGACCTCCGTACGACCATTGCACGGTCCTTGAAGAACGACCGAGCTTAAATAGTACGTTCCACGCGGAATTGCAAGCCTGCTTTTCCCATTCCATTGACATGTATCAACCCAGGCTCGAATAAATGCCTACAATAAGATCCCAACTATTTCTTCAGTACACAATGGGCTAAAAAGTGGGTAAATGAGCTTGAAGAAGTACCTTAGAATTGTCAGTCTTGTTATCAGCAACAGCCTTGTAGTGTAACACGTTGAAGACTTTGATTCCATGAACTACAATCAGAAAGGAAAGTGCCAACACAGAGAGAATCTGGAGAGTTATTCTCTGAGTCTTCATGTTCTCCCTCATGACTTGTGATTGTGGTCCTTTTGGGGTAACTGTAAAGAAGTGAACTCACTGAATTTCGAACACTATTTTTCTAGTAATAATTAAGTGTTGAGAAGTAATTTAATTAATTGGTAAAGCTTGTAACCGCTAGTTTTGACTAAATACTTGTAGTGCTTAGTTATTTTTACCTTTGTTTGCTTGTTTTTTTTAATGAACCAAAACTGTATAACTCATTTTGTAAATTTGTCGCCATGATCGATGATGATGATCAGGGGCGGAGCCAGAAATACGTATGGGTGGTGCTATGTGCTATATGTGAAACATTTTCATATGAATTTTATACTAATTACACTATAATGCTCACTAAAAATTTCAAAAAGGGTGTGACTAAAGCCACAATCTTCACTACAAATTTAAAAAAGGGTGTGACTGAAGACACAAGTAGTACATATACTACCTCCGCCCCTGATGATGATCAACTGTTCTGCACTTCTGCTACCTCGGAAGTTTCTTTGGCCATTTCATTTCTTATGACTTATGAGTATTTTTCCGTTGTTTAAAATAAGTAATTTTCCGCCCATGAACGAATTTTTTTGAAAATTTAACTTAACAACTTTTACTTTTGTTTTTCGTAAAAAGAAGAAGAAGGTAACTGTTGCTTTTGAAAAGCAACCCCTCGTCAAAGCTCGTAGCCGAGTGGTGGTTACCTGAGACATTCCTGATCCGAGAGGTCATGGGTCTGATCCCCGCAATGGGTGATTATTTCCCCGAAATCGGTGATATTTCCTCTGTAATTCGTTAATTAATAGTTAAAAATACGTAGAATGATTGTAATTGTAATAATATATCTCAAAAAAAAAAAAAAAAAAAAAGAAGCAACCCCTCTAACATTCTAGAGTCTAGACATCATTTTTTTTCCTAATTAACAAACATTTCTTATTAAAATCAATTTTATATAAATATTTAACTGGTTAAAATTATATTTAAAAAAGTACTCTATTCTATTAAAACTTATTATTAAGCTTTTACTTTTATCTAGAATTTAAAAATATTAATAAAATATTCCCTCTGTTTTTTTTAAAGCTTCCTGAGTGGTTGCTTTATCTTAAATTAAGAAATATTAGTATTATAATAGTTAGTATTTAGTATTATATTTATAAAGTAGTAAATATAATAAAATAGGAAAATTAGGAGAAAGAGTGGAGAAAGTGGTGATAAAATAGGAAAATTAAATAGTAAAATTAAAACATTAGTGAGTGGAAGTAAAACTTTCCTTATTTGGATTAGGAAGTTTGTAACGTAACGCGAAATATGGAAATGTAGGAAGTTTTTTTTATTGGAACTGAGGGATTAATTAATTAGTTTGTGAGAATCTGTGTGAAAAAAAGTTAAAAGTGGATGATAAAGTAAGACTCTGTTATTTTCAACTTAATTTCATGTCCATTCGATTCAGCTTAATTCCGATTTGCTTAGTTCAAATTCATACTTCACTTCAGCTTACTTCAGTTCAGTTCAGCCCAGTTGAGAATTATCAGTTGACTGATCAGAGCCCAAGAGAGAGAGAGATGGAGTAGTAAAGGAGATGTCGGGGGTTCGAACTTTGGCCTCACATCACCATGCGCAGCCTGTTTTTCTTTATCTTCTTCGACCTCACCACCGACCACCATCCGCTGCCTGATTTTATTTCTCTTCTTCGACCTCACCACCGACCACCATCCACTGTTTTATTTTCTTTCTCTTCTCTGACCTCACCACCGCCGCCACCGTCTTATTATTATTTAATTATTTTTAATGTGTGATAAAACATTATTATGTATCACGTGAAAAATACAACGTTGGTGAGACAACTTTACCGTTAACCAATATACATCAGGGGTTCGAGTCGCCCTTTTCCGTAAAAAAAGGTAACATGTGGAAAAAGGTACAACATCCTTCCTGGTCCCGGACAAAAGTACATTAATTAAGTAAATAATATTATTTTTCTGGAAATATTAAGTTTCATGGATATGGAACCCCACAGTCATGAAATATAAGACGAGAAGAATATTTGGGCTAAGCTGAATTAAAAAATTAAAAAATTAAAAAATACGCAGACCAACCATGACAAATCAATTTCTTGTACGACATGAATATGATGGCTCTGCAAAGAAGTACCACGATTAAGAAACATGATTTCATTGTGTTCAAAAAAAAACAAAATGATTTCATTTAATCTTAAAAATATGTGGCACGCTTTGAAAACTATCCCTATAAGTAATCGAGGCCTCTCCATGACATAGTACAAACTACAAAGCAAGTGAAAGGATAATATTTTAAGCTAGCTTCACAAATTAATGGCTAAAAATGAAAGCAAAATACTTGTAATTGGAGGAACTGGCTACATTGGCAGCTACATGGTCATGGCAAGCCTCAAACTTGGTCATCCCACTTATGTTTTCTCCAGGCCTAACTCCAATAAGACCGAGTTACTTGCCAAGTTCCAATCCATGGGTGCCATTATTGTCAAAGTATGAAAAACTTATGTTCGCTTTTTGTAGTGTTTTACTGATATTTTGGATGCATGTGTGTGTTTTGTGCTTTACTTTCCGTGTTGCCATTGCAGGGGCAACTTCAAGAACACGAGAAGCTTGTTTCAGTGCTGAAAGAAGTTGATGTGGTGATATCTGCAGTAGCCTATCCTCAAGTTCTTGATCAACTCAAACTCATTGTCGCAATAAAAGCTGTTGGTAACATTAAGGTAAGCATTTTGATTTCTTTGGTTTTGTGTTCAATTAATTAGCACTATATGTATATGTATGGGTACAGATATTGTCTATGTTCTTGATCAGCCAGAAGTGATTGAGTTACTACACACTCAGAGGTTGCATTTCTCGTAAGTTAATAATTATAGTAAAAAATTTGCCCTTTTAAAAATAAATTCAAAGAATGGCATTGACGGCTGAATTATCAATTTTGAGCCATAAGTGATTCAATTTTACTTTTGGTTGTAGTTGATTAATTTACTGCTTATAAATCAACTTCTTAACCATTATTGGATTTTGACATATACTAGAAAATGAATTTCAAATGAAAAAAAAAGAAGGAATTAATTATGTAACATGAAACATTATTGTCTAAACCAAGTATACTAGTAATCGTAAACCTTATATATGGCGTAAAATACAACTAATGCATCTGTTCCACACATGTCTCATACTTAGATCCCGTTTAATTTACTTGAAAACTTATGAACTGAACCGAATTAAATAGACCTGAACTGAACTTATTGCAAGTATATAAATTTCAACTCCACAAACTTGAACGGGAATGAACTGATCGTCTGATCTGAACTGAACTGAACACTGAAAAATTATGGTAAACATAACAGAACATAACCTTACACTACAAGTGGTCTTTTACTAGATCCGAAAAAACAACCCGAATGTTTCAATGAACCCGGTCTGACCTGCGTTTAATATTAAAGAAACCTAGGTGTGTTTATTTTATCAAAAAAGACTTAGAAGAGACTGTCTCTTTTTTACTAAAAAGGAGAGGGATCGTTGTTCTATAAGAAATCAATGATGTTTTAATTAAAATTCTAATATAATTAAATGTAATTTTTACTTATAAAGTATAAAAAAATACACTATGAATCACTAATATCCTTAGTTAATTAGTATAATTATCTGTAATATTCATCCGTCTCTTAAGAGAGAAGAGACTTCTTTGTCAGGTTGACATTTTTGTAGGTGAAATACCACTTGATGTCTATATTTTTAACAATTACTCACCCGTCCCACAAAAACCATACTCAAAGTTTACTCGTTAAAAGGGAAACTGTCAAAAACTTTATTTTTCGTGTGATTCTAGTGGTTAAAATTATATTGGACGTATCGAGTAGTATTAAAAAAAAAATCTAATTGTTGACACTTGGAAGGTATATTACTTGTGGTTATTTTGTTTGTAAATCTGGTTGAGAGGCTGGTTTGTTTTGTTGTTGTTAGTATAAGGTGTTTTAGTCACTCACTTTTGGTCTGCTGCCTATAGAGGTTTTTGCCATCAGATTTCGGGGTTGAAGAGGACAGGGTGACAGTGTTGCCTCCTTTTCATGCTTTCCTGGAGAAGAAGAGGCAAATCCGAAGAGCTATCGAAGAAGCTAATATACCTTACACTTACGTTTCTGCAAACTGTTTCGGGGCTTACTTTGTGAACTACTTGTGTCGCCCTCACGAACAAAACCAAGAGATCACTGTTTATGGCAGTGGTGAAACAAAAGGTACAGTTGTTCAATATCTTTCAATCTGGTATCTGTTTCTTGATCAGTGTACTTATGTGCAAGTTTGCAACCAATACTATATATGATCGAGGACATTGGCTCATGCATCTGTTCGTCACAGCTGTGCTAAACTATGAAGAGGATATCGGCTTGTACACAATCAAAGTGGCTACAGATCCACGAGCAATCAACCGTGTAGTTGTATATCGGCCTTCAACGAACATCTTATCACAGCTTGAGTTGATTTCTCTGTGGGAGAAGAAAACAGGACAGACTTTTACAAGGGTCCATGTTTCAGAAGAAGATATTGTCAAACTTTCTCAAAGTAAGATGTGTTTGTTAGTACTACTATATTTAGTCTCATATCTATAGATCAGCAAGTCATGTTTTATTCTCATGAAAAATTTCTGAACTGAAGATATAATTTTCAAATTAAGTAAACTTTAGCTAAACTAAACCGAAGTGAACTGAACATAACGGAGTGAATCTAAATTTAAGGTGAAAATAAGAAAATCTGAACCTTAATTCATGATATACTGCAGCTCTTCCAGATCCAGAAAATATACCAGTTTCGATCCTTCACAGTGTGTTCATAAAAGGTGTGACGGCGGACTTTGATCTTGGAGAGAAGGACATTGAGGCTTCGATGTTATATCCGGACATGAACTAAATTACAGTTGATGAGCTCCTCGACATTTTCATGGTCAATCCACCAAAACCTGGACAGGCTGCATTTAAATAACCACTTGGACTTGGAGAATATATAGCACTTGCTAGTGCTACATATGTTTGATTTCAGTATTTCACTGCTTTTGCATTCGAGTATCTAAAATTATTTGCTACATTATTATTTTTAAAGGGAAAAGAATTTTTTTCTTTTGAAAAGGCGAAAATTGTATTATTAGAAAGTTAAATGTACAATGCTAAAAAAAAAAAAAAGTTAATGTACAAGTATGATGGTGTAAAAGCTTTGCACCCACGACTAGACCGCACTCCTAGCCTCCCTCCCTCATCGCGCCTCACTCCTCGCCTCCCTGGCCCACCCAGGTACCTTGAGGCTGGCCTTTAAGGCCAACATAACAACATAGGAGCAGATTCTGCACCCCGCGGCTCCTCGGCTTCTCGTCGCGCATCCTCCCTACCTGGCTCTCCAATTTCTAGATCTGCTGCGAATTTTGGAGTTCTTTTTTTCCCTTTTTAAACGGATTAATCCGAATCCGATCCGGAATTTTGGATCGAGCAAAATTTGCCCAGAATCCGATTCAATCCGAATTTTCGGATCGGATCAGATTGATCCGAATGCACAACCCTATCCAACACACAACAAGCATCGCAAACACATGCACACACAAAAACAGTCCCAAAAACACTACTACATTCGAGATTTGAACATCATATATGCAATTACGAGAGCTGAAAGGAGGCACGAAGTAGATGAAACCACAAAATAACTAATGAAACCTAAATTAACGAAATTACCTTCGTCTTCTGAGTCATTGTGTATCTTTGACGGCTCATTTGGAATATCTTCGTCTCTATCTAACGGATGACGAAGAAACGACGGTGGCGGCGGTGCAAATTCAGCGGTGTAAGAGAATCAGCGGCTGGAGAGAGCTTCTGAAAAAAGAGAATAAATTGAAAGACGATAGAATGACTAATCAGTTCTAATAACCCGGGTTATCATTTGACCCGTGAAAAATTGGCCCTGACCCGCGAAAAGTAACCCTGACATGCGAGAATATAATTGGAATTATAAATGTGTGGGACTTTTTGTATTTATTTAGAAAGTGGACTCTCCCAAGATTTTGTATTTATTTGGACCTAATAATAATGGGTTTATGAGAAAGAGTTTTAGAGTAATATGATGGGTGATTTTGGGCCTAATAGAAATTTCCCCTAAAATCAAATTATCGTTTAAAAAAAATGTCACTCCAGATCCCAACAGAGCTCAATAGATATGCATTAACAAGTAGAGATAGATATCTAGTATGAACTCTACGTAAATAGAATGGACATATATATATGTATATATAGGAAGAGAGAGAGATGGAATGAGATTCTGAATATTATTCTGAGTGTGTATTGAACCGATTACACACTTCCTTA
>JAYMSL010003013.1:0-13144 GCA_036897195.1 Plantago coronopus | reverse complement strand
GTACCGACCTAAACATAGGTTTTTATTTAAACCACTAGATTAGATACTCATTTAATCTAATCCATCCATTTTGGTTCGAAGTGGTAAGATTGTAATATTTGGTACGATCACCTTAATATTATTAAATTAAAAGCTCATAATTTGGAAATTTACTATTTCGACCTTATAAATAATTCATCCTAAATAATTAGAACATAACAAATTAATTAACAATGCATAAATTTAAAAATTATATAGTGCCGTAATTAACCAAAAAATTAAGGTGAAAATTTATTTAACAAATTAGCTAGCAACATCGATAAATCTAATATACATACCCGGCTTACATCAAACTCAAATTTTCCTCATCCTAATTGAAGAACCCTACAATGTTTGAAAAACCGAACCGGACCGGACGGTCCGACCGTCCGGACCGGATTTTTGGAAGAAAACGGTCCGGTTATCAGTCTGAAACCGCCTGCCTATCAAACCGGCCTGAACCGGAGAAACCGGCCGGTTTCGTGTGAACCGGTAACTCAAACCGACCGGTTTAATGATTTACAACATAAAAATGTTGTTGCTAAGGTTCGAACACATGACGTGTTCATTTGAGAACGTAATACATACCACTGGAGCACAAGTCACTTGTGAATAAATTAGCAAAACATAGATGATATTACATTAGGAAGCCAAACTATAAATTCCCCACTATTTCCAAGGCTATTTATTATTCTATTACATACATTTTCTGGTGACTTTATGTTTTAAATATTAATATGCCATTTATATAAGTTAGAGTTTCACAAATGATTTACTATGTATTAGTCTGTTTCAAAATTTTTTGAATTCTCCCTTACTATTCTAAGTAGGTTCGTATTGTACAATTTAATTCTTATATTTATTATTTTTATGAATATTGAATATGTCATATAAGTACAATATTAATTACATATTTATAAGGGTATACCGGTTCAATAGGTGGGTTGATCGATTGAACCGTTCAAACCAGTATTTTTTATACTTCCGGTTCTATCTCCGGTTCGATTTTTTGTACACTGGGTTTTTCGGGTTGAACCGAACCCGAACCGAACCCGATCGGGTTAACCCGAACCCAAACCGAAATTTCGGGGCGGTTTTCGGTTTCACTAAATTTCAACCCGAACCCGATTGAACCCGAAATTTCGGGTCGGTTCGGGTCGGGTCAACCAAATGCACACCCCTACATGACCCAGTGGTTGAGGCTTCTGAAGTTTTCCTCCAACTTCCAAGCAATGCTGAGAAACGGCCAGGGTTATTGATTTCTATCCATAGCGCTCTCGATGCACCAGTAATTTACTGGGCATACTATGAATATTATTGTGACGCCATGAGAGAATCACTGGATTCAAGTACATTAAACAGAAAGGTAGCTCTGAGAATGATGAGCGCTTTTCTTCTGCTGTCCAACTCGTCTACTCTTATTCTGACAGTAGAACTTCTATTGGAGTATCTTGACAACGTCCAAGATCTCCTCAAGAATATTGACGGTTGGCGTGTCAACGAAAAGTGGGAATCTCTCTACCACACACTGCAATTCCTGGGGATGATCTTTAACAAATACAAACAACATTTTGAGAAAGAGGAGAACTCTCCTGTGAGAAAGGACATCCAAGAAATGGCAACGAACATAGGGCATTTCGTCTCCCCATTTTTGCAGAATCCCAAGGAAGATTACACGGAAAAGGTTATGGAAGGTATCTTTGGTTTGCAAATACAAGTCCTCAAGGCTGTAAAACTGCAAATGGACCATTGCCCTCCATTGGAAACTGTGCACATTTTGGGGTACGTTAGTTGCCTCAAACAAATTCTGATCAAGTTGCTGAAACAGAATGGAACGACACTTACAGCTTCCGCAGAATATCGTTTCACAAATCTGCTCAAAGTGCTTAAAACAGTGTTAAGTTTTAACCATGACGAACAGAAGAATCATAGTGGGCAGGATGCCAGGAAAAAAATCCAGGCTGTGGTAGGACACATGGGAAATCTCATCTACACATCATGCAACAAAGAAAACAGGGTAACCATCGCCACAGGAATCAACTCCGCGCTATCAGATACACTAACTGGAATCCTCCAAGCTTTGCTCTCTCGGTTAGGATCTGATCCCCCGCCGACTAATGAACTTATATTAGAATGCTTAAATTCCATCCAAGAGACTCTGCTTGGGCTGTTGGAAGATGGTGATATCCTGATTGATCAGGTGAACGACCAATTCACAGTTCTTCTCAAAGTGATGAATGCCATCTTTCTTCTGAGTAGCGGCCTTAACAATTCAGACAATCGTGATGGCGAGGACGCCAAGCAGGAGAAGATCACGCTACAAGTTCAGGATGCCGTAGGTGAATTGGTATCTGTAATAGAGTATTCCTTGAAAACCAAGGATACTGTGGGACCAGAAATCTCGCTTGGGTTATCAGACTCACTCACAGCATTCCTCCAAGTTCTGCTGCAGCAGTTAGACGACACTGATATTCTCACTACTCATGAATTTCTGGTGGAATATGTGGATTGCTTTCAACAGATTATTTTTAGGCTACTCAAGGACGAGGATGTTGATGTTAAAGATCATCTTCACGATCAGTTTAAAAGTCTCAGTGAAGGACTTGACTTTGTGTGCCGGCTGAGCAAGTATGCAGTCAAGACTCGTGCAGAAGATGAGAAATCAATTGACATAATGAAAAAATTACAAGAACTGGTGAAGAGCTTGGGGTCCGCCATCAACTCTTCAATCAATAACGAAACAAAGGAACATAAAGCAAGAGGTATTAGTTTTGGGATATCGGATTCGCTCACCGGCGTACTTCAGGTTTCACTGTTGCAATTAGACTCTGCTCTTCCCATGACTGCTGAGCTTCTGGAGGAATATATGAATTATTTTCAACAAATTCTGCTTGCTCTGCTGAAAGATGTGGCTGCCGATTTGGCAGGTCCGTTGAAGGATAAAGTCAAAACCATCCATGAACGCCAGAAGTTCGTGACACAATTGCTCTTCAATTGTCAGGCTGTGTACCACGCGGAACAGCCGAAAATACTTGGTTTCAGAACAGCGATTTTTGATGTGGTAAAGGAGTTGGGATCTATCATCTACTTATCTTTCAAAGATAAAACAGAGGCAGCCGCAGCAGAGGAACTGGATCATGGGTTATCTGACTTGCTCGTGAAGGTTAAGCGTATCAAAGCACCATTCACAGAGATGCTTTCTCATGTAACTCTTGCAAGATTATGGAAACAGACTCCCCTGACTGATGTCTTGGGTTTCGTTGATTTACTCATCGGGAACATCAAGGAGTTGGTTGACCGAGATGTTGATGCGATTATGGATTGGAAGAGTGAACTCAAAATAATACAACAGGAGCTACATCAGTTGAGATCACATGTAAGGAGCGATTCAGGTGATGGATATGACAATGTTGCAAAGCTTATCAGCAATGCAGCGTATGAGGGAGATTATCTCATCAATTCCCTTGTCATTGGGGCTTTTGATGCAAGCTGTAGATCATTCCTGGTTGCTGATTTTGTTGAACAGCTGAAGCTAATCAAGACAAATGCAGAGAACATCACAGAAGACAAACTCAATCAATTAACTTCAGCAGCATCTGATGTGAACATGCATACCACACATCATGTACCATCACAGGCACCAACAGCGGAGTTGGTGGTCGGTTTCGAGGAGATGAAGCAAATAAAGGACCGACTATATAGTCGTACAAAGCCGCTAGACGTTATATCAATTGTTGGAATGCCCGGGCTGGGCAAGACTACTCTTGCAAAGAAAGTTTACGAAGATCCTAACACTGAGTTCAGCTTTCCACGTCGTGCATGGTGCCATGTCTCTGAAGATTACCTTAAGAAGGACCTGCTGCTAAGTATCATAAGCTCTATTGTGGAACTAACTGAGGCTGCCAAGGAAATGGATGATGAAAAATTGTCTGAAAGACTTAAGAAAGAGCTGATCGGAAAGAAATATCTGATTGTTATCGACGATGTTTGGGATATAGATGCATTCAACTACCTACAATGTTATTTTCCAGATAATAACAACGAAAGCCGCATTATACTGACAAGTCGAAAGAAATCAATAGGGCAACAAGCCGGACTCCACGGCAAAACTATGATTCCTATTGAACTCCAACTTCAGAGTGAGGTCGACAGCTTGAAGTTGTTGAGCAAGGTCTATCCTGATGAGGAATGCCCTGCAGAATTCAGCCAAGTTGGACTAGATATTGCAAGAAAATGCGGAGGATTACCACTTGCAGTGGTTGCAGTAGCTGGATACCTCGCAAAATCAGAGAAGAAGTTGGAAGTGTGGGAGCGAGTAGCAAACGAATTGGGTATTTATGACACTGCTAATTCTGAGGAACAGAGTATGAAGATATTGGAACTTAGCTATAACCTTTTACCAGCTTACTTGAAACCGTTATTTCTTTACCTTGGCACATTTCCCAAGGATAAAGAGATACCCGTGGATAAGTTAAAATGGTTATGGGCCGCAGAAGGATTTTTGCAGAAACTTGAGCAGAGCCTTGAGGCTCAGGCTGAAAAGAACCTAATCGATCTAATCGATAGAAACCTTATCATGGTAGCTGAAAGGAGGTCGGATGGAAATGTGAGAACTTGTCGTATTCATGATTTGATGCGTATCATGTCAGTGGAAAAGGCAAAAGAAGAAAACTTCTTTGAGCAAGAGATCATGCAGAATAAGTTGCCTTCGCGTATAACCACTACAAGACGTGTAAGCATGGTATCAATGGGTGAGCACAAGACGACTCCAGCACCTGAAACTCCCCATGTTAAACCTGAGGATCTTGAGATGCTTTCAATGCCACATCCTCTAAACTCTCTTTTGTTCTTCAATATGGGCAAAAGATTCCCCGTCCTCAAAGAAGATATCAAGTCACTAATTGGGAATCATCAGCTGCTAAGGGTTTTGCACTTTGAGAGCGCCACATTATATGACTATTTGGATAGCAATCTGATGATGATGCCTGCCCATTTAAGGTACATATATGTCATCTTTGGCACACGCAATATCCCAACCTCAATATTCAGCCTCTGGAAATTAGAGACACTGATTATTAAAGCAACGGGAAACGTTATTGTGCCTGACGAGATATGGAAGCTTGCGAAGTTAAGAAACCTGCATATAAATGAGAGTTTTGAATTAAGTGGAGCAGCAGAGGACTCTTCCAAGTTGGAGAACTTGGAAACACTTTCAACACCTTTGCTTAGTGGAGCAAAGAACCAGTTTATCAAAAATACACCAAATCTTCGAAAGCTAAGGTGTGGCTTCTTAGATAAATGGCGTCCAGGGGAAAAGTTCAAGGAATATCCAGAACTTGAATCTCTTGAAAAACTTGAATCCCTGAAGGTGATATACTATGGAAAAATGTGGCGACGACCTGGCCAGTTCAGTCTCCCATCAACGTTAAAAAAGCTGACTCTGTCGCTCTTCAAGATGTCGACATGGGAGGAAATTTCAAGCTTTCAACATCTCGAAGAGCTTGAGGTTCTCAAGTTGTGCTCTCACGCAGTTACCTGTGATGTATGGGATATGAAGGAAGTCATATTCCCTGCCCTCAAATTCCTGAAGTTGAAGAGCCTAAAACTCAAAAAATGGATTGCTTCTTGGGAAAATTTGCCGTGCCTTAAGAATCTGGTTATAGAGAAATGCAACAGGCTAGAGGAAATCCCTTCTAGTTTCTCAGATAGCTATACTTTAGAGAAGATCGAGGTATTGTGGTGCAGCGTGTCTGCTGCAAAATCGGCAAAAAGTATTCAGTATGAACAAGAAGAACTGGGAAATACTGTGAAGGTTCATGTCTACCCCCCACTTAAAGAGAACTGACTTTGTTAAAGGTATATGTTCGCCTTTGGAATCATTATATTCATAGTTCATACCATTATCTTTGTTACATTTATGCATTTGCTTTCTGGGAATGATATTGACTGCATACTGCTGAGTAATTTGATGTTTGATACTCAGGTCTGACATAACATTGAAAGGAAAGTCCACTGATGGGAAGTTTGTTTCTTGATGTATTTCTGTATTTTTTCATGTTTACCCCCCACTTCAGGAGAACTGACTTTGTTAAAGGTATATGTTCACCTTTGGAATCATTATATTCATAGTTCATACTCAGTAGTATCTTTGTTACAATTATGCATTTGATTTCTGGGAATGATATTGACTGCATACTGCTGTGTATTTGATGTTTGATACTCAGGTCTAACATACCATTGAAATGAAAGTCCACTGATGGGAAGCTTGTGTTTTGATGTATTTCTGTGTTTTGATGTTGGTATTTGGTTGAATAAATGAGACGCTTTATGCCGTAGTTGAATTCTTGATTCTGTCGGTGTCGGATCATCACATATATTTCGACAATTTTCTGCTTTGGGGATTGTAATAAATGTCTGATATTGAAAATATTTGAAATCTCATGAAATAGCATACTGGTTTCCTATGAAAAATGTTCCTAGCATTAGCAGCTGTGTATGTCATGATAAATTCAAGAAGGTGCCATGCAACTATGGATAGGCTACTACATGCTTGCAATTTTTCAGCATGAACTGTATTATAATCGCTTGATTTTCCAAATATCCAACTTCTTAATAGTTACCAGAACTGGTGTCGTCTTAGTACAACATAAACTAGGGTGGTACGTGTAAGGAAACAATGGTCCATATACACGGAAACTCTCTAAAGCGTACCAGGCTCCGCAGCAAGACATTCTTTGTCCTTCCATGGTTGAACGTATTGTCATGCACCACATTCTGATCAATATCATTTTGACAGTATAATATTATTCTTTGCACTCGCAGTTAGTATTAACTAAAGGAGGGCGAAAATAGTGCCAAAAGAAAAGAAAAAATCACTAACCTGAACCCAGTAGAAAAATCCACGCAGGAGGCCCAAGCGTTTTACTCTATTCCTTCTGTACTTCGTCAATCTCTTTTGCAGAGCTGCATGCAACAAAAGAATGTCAGATTACAGATCCAAGATTGGATGGAAAAAACAGCTAATATTGAAAATAAATACTTGGATTTTAAACGAACAGTTTTCCATAGGGTACTAATCAGTAGAATTAAATCAAATAAGAAACCAAAAGCTGAAAAGTTCCTTGACAGGTCTATGATGCAGTTCGAATAGATATCCAACTCTAGATATATTCCAAATGGTTGTTGTAGGATTTCAGGGTACAGAAAACATTAAAACCACAAGTTATCAGATCAAACAAAGTTCATTTGAATTACAAACTGGGATGATAAAAAGCCCATATGGTATAAGCAACCAATTACAAGCGGAATATCACATGTGGAGAACATGTATCAGATATGGACGAATGCAGATAAGACAAGTTAAACTTAAGCTTCAGGTTGTAAAACTGTAAAAGAACATAAATGGAATGAAATAGCAGCATTTAGTGTTGAAACTTGAAAACTAACCATCCTGCTGTCGGCGGTAAGGTTGGAAAGCTCGATAAAGTCTTTCGTACTCATCCTGATTGTATGGTTTCTTAATAACTTTGAGGACACTTTCTCTAAAATCAGCACATGCGCTAGAACCACCACCTGCCTCCTGGAATTTATCGTCCAACACACTTGTAAGAATGATATCACGCACTGAGATAAGACAAGTGACAATGAATTCCGCATGATCACAGTTAAAAAAAAGGGTTAATGAACAAGTAAATACATAAGCATGGAAAGGGCAGGAGCAGGACTGCGGACAGAGTGATACATACATTTGTATGTCTCCTTGCAGGAATGAAGCAGCTACGGTTTCCTTCCTCCATAATGGCAGCAGTGTCTAGAATTTCCACCTCCGTTGAATCTTCATCACCAGAATTATTCATCGTACTTTTCATAGAACCCTTCCCGCCCATCTGAATCACATCCTCTTTGGTAATCCCTTTCATCAATTTCCTCGTTCGATCTACCTTCAATTTCTTATATGCTCGATTACGGTCAACGTGTTTTTTCAGAGTAGAGGTCCTAGAGGAGCTAGGATTTCCTTTTTCGAAAATTGCAGCTTTTTCTAGTCTTCTCATGTGACTGTGATTTTCTTTTGTGTTGTGCTTACTAGAACATTTCTTACCCATCAACACTCCAATATCTTCCATGACCCCTTCATCAAGTTTACTCCAATGATCTACATTCACTTCAGTATGCAGTTTACCATGATAAACACGCTCAAAATGTGTTTTCTTTACTGTGACATGTTTCTTATGCACAATTTCATTATCTACCTGAACCAGCCTGCTCTGGTCTCCATTAATCCATTTGTCCTCTTTGATAGTTTTCTTCGTCTTTTTCCGACTGAGTAGTTTATCTTGCTCGTGTCGAACTTTATTGTCACTTTTACTCTGTTCTGCTCTGGACCTCTTATTCAGCTTTCTTACAGGCTCATTGGATCCAAGAACTAAACTTTTTCCCTTGAACATTTCCTTTACTTTTGCAAGATTTTGAACCTTGTAATTTTGACTTTCTTGAGCTATATGATAGATCGTGTTCAAGCCTTCAGTCACCGCATTGATTCTTGGGCTACATCTGCGAAACAAACGCCCTTTGCTTTTCTGGGTCTCAGCTTTCTTGTATGCATCATTGTCTCCTGCAGAAACATTCTTTTTCTTCACTGTTCTTTCCAGGTTTCTGTTGCTCTGAATATCTCCTCTGGCAGCAATCTTATCCTTCACCCTTTTTTTCAGTTTTTCATTGCTCTGCACATAGTCTCTCTCATCTGTCTGAGCTAAATCAGAGTCAATAGGTTTTCCTGTCACCTGATAGTTCCTTTCCTGTTCATTGGGATTCAGCCCAGGAAAATTAACATGATTTAACCTTTTCAGACTTTTCGTCCCTAAGTAATCTTCTCTGCCTTTTCGTCCAATGGAATTTGCATTTCTTTCTTGCTCGTGATTCAGAAGACCAAGTTTCTCGACAGGTTCAAAACCACTCCTTGTTTTCCCTTGCCACTTGGATCCACATACCTCTTCTACACTACTTTCTCCTTCAGGTAGAGGCGAACCACTAATTTCTCCTTCATATGCACATAATAGAGGCGAACGACTGTTGTCATCCTCCAGGGCATAAGCATTCCCATGCTCCTTCAAGCAACCTAAAAAATCTACAAACTCTGGATCAACATCATCATGATCATCATCATCAGAGACATCCAGATGACTACTAACTTCATTTTCAAAACATCTCTTTTGTGGATAATCTGTTCCATCATTAACTGAAACATGAAGTGGACGCCTCCCGCAAGAACTTCCTACATTTCCCATTCCCTTTTCAAACAACACCGCTGATTTTCGGTAATCACAGTCCTCCGCTATTAAAATCTCCTGCTCCCTTCCACGAGAACTTCCTACATTTCCCCCTCCCTTTTCAAACAACACCGGTGATTTCTGGTAATCACAGTCCGCTGTAACAATTTTCTGCTCCCTTCCCCGAGATCTTCCTACATTCCTCACTCCCTTTTCAACCAACACCGGTGATTTTCGGTAATCGCAGGCCTCCCCCATAACAATCTCCTGCTCCCTTCCACAGGGAACTTCTATTCCAGCAACACACAGTATAAGTCTAATAGCTTCATGATAATCATCGTCTCGGTTCCTACGGAACCACATCGCCCTACACTTCGCATCCCACTCATCACTCGTGTGTCCATACACGCGCTTACACAATTTTGCATCCCATACAGCGTCACTATTCGCTAAAAGCTCATTCATCGCCATTTCACGAAGTATGTAAGAATAACAAGTCCCTTGAAACTCCTACATATATGCTATAGGTTCACTGCTGCTGCAAACAAGGCAATAATAAGTAATCAAAAAATATATATTAATTTTGTTTTTGAAAAAAAACAGTACTTCTCTTCCTGAACAAGCTATACTAAATTCCTTGACAAAAATGCAGAAATCTGTAAGAAGATTGTAATGTAGCTATAAAGTACTGAGAATTGTGCAATTTAGTTTAAGATCTCAGAACTGTACTGAGAAACCTAATAACAGAATGTTTGGAGAATGTAGTCCATTAATTAATGGAATAAAAATGGTAAAAGCAAGTTTAAACAGAAGTTAACGTTTAGCTTACCCAAACTCAGAAACCGTCAGCTGTGATCTCGCCGGGGACACGAGAATTCTGGTAACAATTGATCGGAATCAACCGGTTCTGCATTTTGGTGAATTTGAGTGGAGTTTATGTTTGCTGGTAGGTTGGAAGACAATAAATGAGGAAAGATCTTTTGTCCTCTAATAATTGGAGGTATGACCTATGAGTAAGGAGTAAGGACTGATGAGTAGCCCTTCATTCGGATCGGATTCGGGTCGGGTCGTTCAGATAGGATCCATTCGAATCTTATTTTACTTCGGGTTTGGATTGGATCGTGTGTTATTCAGTTAGCGTCTAGTTTGGATTCCGGTTGGAGTCGGGTAAAATACTTCATGTCAATTTGGATTAGGTCAAATTAAGGTAGCAATACATTTGGCGATTTAGGATCGAGGCAAGTTCGAGTTCGAGTTGGGTCAGTTCGAAGGTAATTTGACTCTTTATAATAACAACGAGAAATGCTAAATCGTTTAATTTGAAATCAAATGTGTCATCTGACATTTAAGAGTAATTAGCATAATTTCAAACATGATTCACCAGATCATTTAGTTTGGAAAATTTCGGATCGAATGGTTTTGAATAAAATGTAATTCAGGTCATCTCAAATTGGAATATTTCAGGTCAACTTAATTCGGGTCATTCTATGATCGGATCATTGTGGGTAGAATCATTTCGGATCAGGTTCAAGTTTGGATCGAATCTCGGATCAAGTTTAGGTTTGTTGCAACCATCATACATCTAGTTCAATTTTGGGTTCGGATCGAGTTGGTTCGAAATCGGATCAATTTTGTCAAGTCTGGTGATGAGAGATAGGTACCCACTCATACAAATAAAGTGACTCAAACTCCGACCTATTATTGGTTGGAGGTGAAGCGTTTTTTGAACTACATAACTACATAACTGTAAAAATAGTATTCTAAGTAATGTTTTTTGTTTTACTATTTTTCTGATGAATTCTTCTATTTGGTGTATTGTTTAAATAGTGTATCCAATTCTTCTATGTTCAAGAGTTAAGAGTACGAAAAGAAGGAGTCTGAAGAGAAGGCGAAAAGGCAAGCCAGACGAGCTGAAAATGAGGTTCGGGTGAAGTTAAAAGAGCTATTAACAAAGGTCACGTATGGAGTTGAGGATGATGTTCTAGGACATGAAAATCCAAAGTTATGTGAATACAAGAGGAATGACGTGTTTGATGTCTACTAGTAGCGTTTTAGAGAATGTTGGTTTCTATGGTAGCATAAATATTTGATACAATTTCGGTCACACCCCCTCTTAGATACATCGTTCTCAATTAATGTCTTAATAAATCAACAATCTTAGAAAACCTCCAGCTACATTGTTGCAATTACATCTATGATCTAACCCTCAAAAGTCAAAATTCAGATTTTTAACCAAACAGTTCCTTATAAATGTAAACAATAATAAGTTTATATTTATCTCGGGAAAATAATATTATAAAAATCCCTCATTACAAAGCAAAACCGATCCGTCAATCCAGGCATAGAAATTCTAAGTCTACAAATATAGAGTAGCAAAATAAGGCTAAAACCTTCTAATTAATTACAAGGCAAATAAACTACCCAAACATCCTATCTAACTAGGTCTTCAACACACGGCCCTCGCGAAAAACCAGGACCTATGTCCATGATGCCTAACACACGACCAGAAGAAGGACCAGACCACCCATGCAAGTCGCAAGCTATCAGAATACCTTCACAACAGTCGGGAGCACCAGAATCCTCATGATGCCTAACGCACAACCATAAGAAACAGTCGGGAGCATCAGAATCCTGGTCATGATGCCTCTCGCACAACCATAAGAAAGATTAGACAACCCACGCGGAATGCTGGCTATCAAAATACCTTCACACTAGTCGGGAGCATAATGGACCAGCATCAAAGACATCCAGGCCAAACCTAAGCCTACGAAGCCAAGGTTACCAGCCATAGCAGACAGGATATTCAGAGACAATCAGATCAGCCTTGTTTTCCTTTCTTTTTCTTCTTCCTCCTTGAATTGGACGTGTCCTTCGGCAGAGCCACAGTAGTAGGCGATGCCGCAGTACTATCCTCTGAAATGCGTAAAGGCACAGGAGGAGAGTAAGGGGAAGCAGGAGCATGCATAGGCGGAGGAGGAGAGGTCACCAAAGGTGAATTTCCTCCATTCTGCGCATGCTGGGCTCCAGATCTCATTGTAACCTGTAGACTAGGTACATCCAGAACCACTTGCAAAACTTCATTCAATGTTTGTGGAACTGATTCCTGCACATGAGATGAAGACGTAGCCCTCAAATTTGACGAACCTAGTTGCTTATCTGTGGGCTCAACATCCTTTCTTTGCTCAGCTGGTTTAGGTATCACCTTCTCCTGCTCAACCCACTGTCATATAGGTTTTTTAGGAGGTTGCTGAGTAGGTTGTCGAGCACGCCTATAATCCCATTCCAACACAACAGGTTGTTTGATCATGTTGCCTCGCGAATCTTGAATATTGACATGCTTTACCGGAGGTTTCGTAATATCCACCTCGATCAAAACACGTGCATATGAAACTCGCAACTTCTTCCTAGTTCATTCATCCATATATAATGGTTTGCCAACAGCACTAGCAATCTTACTTAGGTTCGAGAGACCCTAGAAACTCAAAGGAAGCTGTGGAAATTTTACCCAGATAGGTGCATACCTGAACTTATCCCGGCTAAAAACAAACTCAGCAGACCAAGGAGACATAAAATGCGGGGCATTGTTAATCACAGAGACACCACTCATCAAAGCAGCATCATAATCATCCTTATTCCCAAATCTTAGCAGAAAATAATCATCCTCATTGTAATAGATCCCAGACATAGCAACCTTAGGCCATGCACGCGTAATAAACTGCTTAACTTGATTCATTGACAAGGAAGGACCCGAGGAATAAAGCACTAGTGTGTTAGACCAGAATTTTACCTCGTCTTGCTCATCAATCTGATCAATCATAACTCGTATATCACCATCCACGTATTTTGGTGATACATATTCC
>JAYMSL010003012.1:0-13147 GCA_036897195.1 Plantago coronopus | reverse complement strand
TTGCTAGGACATGTCCATTGATGAGGTTCAGCTGCAGCAGATCTTGTTGCTTGGGGATTATATGTCGTTATGCGAACTGAGAGAAAAGTATGTTTGATCAAAATCTTCATTCTTTGTCTTAATAATGAATGGTAGAATGTTCAACACGTTACTAAAATCTGGAAACTGAACTCTGAGCAAAGTAGTGTAACCATTCTTTGGGCAACTTAATGGGAATGTGATTTGTCTAACTGAATTTTACTATTGTTCGAAAAATGTTTTGGAACTGAGACCTGAAATTTGTATGTCATGTAATTGGGTTAACTGCTCAATACCCATAAAGCTTGCATGTACTACTAGGGTCACCTGAATCGTGGAACGACGGGAACTGGTGATCGGAATGCGGTATGTGATTCCCTTCCATATAGAACCCGATTCTCCAGCGAATTGCATATCTCGGGTTCGCTAATTTTTGGAACGTGATTCACTATTAACTGGAATGTGATTCACTAGTAGTAATTGAAATGTGACTTAAAATATATATTTTTTTTAATCCTTGGTATATTTAATTTCAGTTTAACCATTAGTTTTCACATTAAAGGTATGATCCTTCTAGACTATTTGATTCCTCGTTCAAAGGTCCAAAGGAAAGCTAGCGTAGTTTGTAAATCCATAAACAAGTTTCCAAAATTTTTTAGTTCCCACCGTAGAAGATTTTTCTTCCACTTCTAATTTTTCATCTCTTGCCTCACTCTAGGATCATTCTTATTTCTACATTTCATCCATCTTTCCCTTCTCGTCCCGAAAGCTAAAGATTCAGTCTTCAATTTTGATTATGTTCCCATTTAGCAACGGATTCTCCAAATTAGAGAACCGCACGTGTACCCGGGAGTACCGGGAGTGGGAAAGAACCGTGTCCCGGTACACAAGTTCCGGAACGTGAAGCCCAGGGGTGTTGGTGACTCATGTGACCCTGGCATGTACATCTAACGGGGTATCAATCATTCGAGGTTGAGTTAGTCGTTTTTTTTCTCCCTTCCTAGTATTCTACTTTATGGGTAAATTACAGAAACACCCCTAGATTTCTTGCAGAGTACAAAAATGTCCAGCCTTCATTAGTTTTCTACATTTTGACCACTTGCCGTGATTTTCAACAAGTCAACATTAAAAATGGTGTAAAATGACCATAATACCCCTCCATTATTCAGTTATGCCTAGAAATTGGAGCAGAAACATTCTAATTGAAATGTATAGGATCTGTGTGTTGGTGCTCTGATGGGTGGGTTGGCGTCTTTTTTGGGGCCATCCATCCTCTTGTCTCTGCATGGATAACACTAGTCCATGCGGATTTTGACCTTCAGTTTGGGATAATTATTTGATGACATTACCTGAAGCTCCTCCTCCTCTTTCACCTTCTTGTTTATTGATGAGCAAAGCACAAAAGTAACTAAGGATGATACAGGAGCATTATATTATGTATCCCGACATAGTACTGTAGGCTGCCGGACCATAATTTCTGGACTATATGAAGCTCTGTCTTCCCAACGTTCCCCTTTTCTTTCTTCTACTCGTCTGAACTTGTTTTTCAATATCTCATGTATGATATTTGTATTTTGTGTCTTCCTGAGCAACTGAACTTGCATGCCTTTTGAAATCTCTGAATACTAGATATGGGCGCTATCGTCCCTGGTGGAGTCCTTTACCTGAAAAACATGAGGGCTGGCAAATTGCCTGGTGGAAGTATGCTCAACAATCTGTTCTTTCTGATGTTCGAAGGAGGTTGAGAAAAACATCTTGGAAGTACTTAGGAGACAGACTGTAAGTTGTTATAAATAGTCATCATTTTATGCTAGAATCCTGAAGATAAGTATACTCCCTATTGTGATTTGAACGAACATTTTGTTTCCCTTCCATGTGTTCAAAGAAACCATGTTTTATGCATGTCTTATTTCTGGATCAAACATGTTAAAATTATTATTTTCTAATTACAGAAACTCACGCCGGAAGTACGTGAACCTGTTCAAGACCAAGTTGAAATGCCTGCGAAATGATCAGGTTAGGTAGTTGTTTTCTCATGCTGGAGAAAATACACAAAGTCACAAACACTGTTTGTGTGCCCAACTGTGACAAAATTGAATTCTGAAGAAACATAATGGGAATGAAATGGTCTGGAGAATGATAAGCAGTGTTTCAAATCACTATTTTTTTCATATACGAAGTATTGTTCTTGATGCAATCTTTGTACCAGAGAAAAATTGGTAGCTCAAAATTCTTGTCTATGTTTATATACTTAATAGACATATCTATTGGTATAACTTAACTAGAGACATTTGTTTGCTGATCTGATCCTGGTATGAGTGGTGATTCCAAGTTAACTCCGTCTTAAATTTAGCTGTAGTTCAGATTCATTTTTTTCCTTGCACTATATACTTTGTAAATTCTGATCCTTGTAGGTGGTCGATCCATGTATGCATTGACATTTCACTATGAGTATATGATCAGTTACATCTAATCTTTGGATGCATAGACCGTGAAACCATAGATAGTAAACAAATATACATATTTCAAGCTAAGAAAATGTGATGATTTAAGTTTTTTCATTTTTCTGGCTGCGAGATGGACATAATGACGCAAATTAACAAACAACTTGCATGAGTCATGCAGTTTCTTTGTACCCATTATTCTTTATGTAGATTAATCCAAACCAGATTTTCATGTAACTTGAAACCAGAAACCTGAAACTTGGAGTTCATTAATATATTTGGATCATCAGATTTTCGAGTTGTTTTCGGGGTATTTATTTCATGGATAGTTTCTTTACTTGAAGTTATGATATCTTCAAACTCTACTTCTTTCTTTCTTCCCTCAACCCGTGTTTGTTGCCTTATATATTACCATCACCAGGTCATAGAAGAACATGTCCAGCTTGAGTTGGATGAAATGGATAAAGAAACTGATATAGATGACATTCTAAAATACAGATCCCTTGCTGAGCGTGAACTAGAGGTACGCATGTCTTTTGCAATCAACTTTGAATTCATCCTGCGCTGTTGTCTGATCTCCGAGTTGCATTTTGTTATTTCCTTAGTATGTCATACCATGTTGTAGTTGCTTGTTCTGAAACCAGTTGAGAGCCTGTATATCATATTCCATAAAGAATTTGATCTTCCTTGTAATAAGTAATAATTGGGTTTTATCTCTAGGATTTCTTGGTAAACCTGTCCTCAAGCCGCGGAAACAATTGTGGAAATGTTGGAATTTCAGTAGAAGAAGATCATTCTTCAAGTAAACCCCGTGGATGGTTGAACTGGCTATCCTATGGGATGCTTGGAGCTGGAGGAACAAATGATTCTGCTCAATTTTCTGGTGTCATCTCAGATGAAGTTATTAAGGTGTCAGATCATTTTTCATTTATACTCCCTCCTATTCAAAATAAATGAAATCTTGAGAAGTTGATCTTTTATCAAATAATTGAAATTCTACATGGTTTGGCATATATTTGTTCTATCTTATCCTCACCGACTCGAGCAATAACATCAGTGGTTACTGGTAATTATTTACTTTCTTATGAACCCATCTTCTTAAATTCGTCTGAATATGTATACATTATGTGTGGGTAATCATAAGGAACAAATTACCACCTTAAGTTTAGAAAATACATGCCGAGTTGTATTTATTTTTAATTTAATACGGGTGAGTGTATACTTTCAAACTTTTTTGGGGGATATTACATTGACTTTGTTTGACAAGTTTTGTTTTAGGATTACAGTTCTATTGCTCTAAAATTTTGAAGTTGGCTGCAGGATATATATGAGGCAACAGAATTCCACCCTGCTGCTGCTGTGGTTGGGGATTCTTCTGTGATCGATGAAGTTTACGTTTCGTCAATGAGAATTAACATTTTTGAAATTCGTATCACACTTCGGAGCATGTAAGGGATCTATTTTCATTAGTATATTTACTGCGTATTTGTATTCGTATGCCTTCCAGTATAATTGTTTAGTCAGTGCTTCCCTTGATGTTTTTATGTCGATAGATGACTTCCTTTAACCATGTCCATTAATTCCATTATCCATAGCATGTCTAGACTTGAGAAACATTTCTGTCCTTTCCGTGGACTAAAATAAACTGAATTTGGTTTATGTTTCTTACGACATTGTATTTTAACTCCAACACAATTATGTGTTGGTTCTTGTTCCTGGGGCATCCGCCGTAAAGGAAAAGGTTTGTGGTTTGAGGCATGAACTCTGTGGCTTGGTGTTTGTAAATGTTGACATTGCTAATTTTCTCTGGAAATGTTTTATTGTTTAGCTTCTCCAGATTTGGGTGTTACTAAGACAATGTTTGTCTCTATGACGCACATGCTTATCTATATGATAGAAATGGTTATATCAAGGCTATGTTAGAACAATCATTCTTAATTATCATTATTTACTATTTTGATTTTTTACTTTAGCGAGTTGGGCCATGCTATTGCGGATTTGGCGCTAAAGAGGATTTTTATCGAGGGTAAAGTGTGGGAGAATTCCACTGTTATCACTGCTTCTGTCAACTCTGCCCAGATGTTTAATCCATCAAGTGGTCATGTTGTTCTGCTCTTAAGTAAGGTTTGTATGTTTTGCCTTTTAGCTTTAATATATGCTTTATAATAATTTTGGAAAACATGTGAATTGTTTCAGAAACATTCCTCTACCCCACTAACCTTAATAATATTACAGAGGAACTGATTATTTGGATTTTAGTCTCTTTAACCTTTATATTCTGCTTTTATTTATTGCAAGTAGTCTGCAATGGTTTTTTCCTTTTAGATTGCTTTTTTTTTTGTTGAAATGGCAGTATTATTAAATATTAGACTACCCACTATGGTGACCTCTCTTTTTTGAAAATCGCGGTTGAGACCTGATCCTGTGGACCAAAATCTGTTGTTATGGTTTGGTCACTTTATAATAGTTTTAGCTATTCAAATAAAAATATTTGTGTAGTAAAAAAGCGTACTTACTATTTTATTCAAACAATGGTTACATCTACAATAAAACTTGATAATGTTGGAAAAATTGAAGATTATAGGGATGCTTTAGAGTGTTTTGAGTTCAAAAGAGAGAAAGAATAGTGATTTTTCAAACATATCCAAGAGGTCTCTATTTATGAATTTTGAAAAAGTATGACCTCTGGTATAATATTTGTATTTTTTTTAATATTGTAAGTGGTTTTCAAAATAAATGAAAAAAAAAGAAAAACATTGACAAATGTGTTGGGGCTGGGTCCCAAAAGTGGCCCGGCCCCAATACAATAATAATTGGTCACACTTCAGCGCCTGCGTAGATGGACGTGGCGGAGGATAACGAGACTTGAATTTACGAGCCAAAAAGTTTACGGCCTCCTGGAAGATATCTGCTAAAGCAGACCACCCTTCACCATTTCTACCCTCTGGAATCATCACTACTCCCTTTCGATTACCTCTACTGTAATCCGCTATGACCGGGTAGCGCCCCTTGGAGTTTGAACAACGCTGTGCTAGAAGTGAATGAGAAGCCTCACTGAATCTCAAAGCTAACATCTGATTCTGATCAGCCGCCAACAACTTTTTAACCATGTTAACCATCCAAACAGCTCCAAATCTTCCCATGACTATGAAACTTGACTTTTTAGAACTCCATTCAGAAAGCCTAACAGCACCATTTTCTGCGACCTTAATTTCGAGCACTTTTGCCTGGACTAGAAACTTCCTATGGAAGCTCAAGCTACCAGAACTTGAGTCTCCGACAACTTCCTAAAAGTACCACCATAACTGGGAAAAACAAGGGAGGGAGGGGGATGAAGGGAAGGGAAGGGGAGGGGAGAGGAGGGTTGAAATAACAACTTTAATTGCAAAACATCAGCACTTGGATTGACATGTTGCAGTCGGAACTCATGCAACCATTTTGAGATTTGCTTGGGATATTAACAGGTCTTCTTGATTACATGTGAAAATACAAGAAGCTAAATCAGAAGCCACCTTTCTTTTCACAGTAATTGCTGTACAGTCCCCATTACCATACACCATCTGATTCCTCCAATATCAAATCATGTCTCAGACCATACTTAAGGCAGTTACCCTTACCTGATACACCTGAAATTGAGAGTAATTCTGTATGTTTTAAGCCTTCTGATGATTTTTGCAATAAGATTCGAGTCATGTTACATTTAGCAGAATGTGTATTCGTGCATCCTCCTCGTTCAAAATTCCTATAGTTTTGCATCATGCTTATTGTACACTGATACTAGATTAATGGTGTATTTGACTGCATTAATGGTTTCACAGGATCTCCTTATTGGTTGCTTAGAATTTACATGCCCTTTCCTGAAGAAAACTATACACAGCCAGTTACCATCATTTTTTTTATATGGTGAACAGAATATGTTAGCATTGAAATTTTACACAATTCGTGTACCATGAAGGAACTGAGAGATTATCAAGCTAATGGTTCCTTACTTAATTTATACCTCAAATTTGACATGTTTCTTTACCTGGATTTCATTGCCAGGACATGTTAGAGGATGATGTTGATAAGCAGCGACCCACTGTTGATATTGAAGTTAATCTCTTGACTACAATTGGTGATGTTAACTCTTCTGTGAAGGTTATCAGTACTTCTTACATTTCAGATTCTCCCCTTTTAATTTTTGAGGTGTTATATTGCTTATTCTCAACATAGATATTGGGAAATAATGATGTATGACTCTTGTATCCAGGTTATGTTGGATCCAGTTCAAGTTTTCTGTGACTCACAGTTTGTTAGGAATATTGTGGATTTTCTTGAAGTTCTAAAGAATCCGGGTTTTCAGCAAGAGAGGGTAACAACATTCTTTCTCTCCTCTACGCATAAATGTATTTGGCTTCTTGCTTTCTGCAAAATTCATGTACTTTTTAGATCAACCAGACACTTCATATTTATTTCCTGGACTATGAAATTGAAAACGTTTCAGATGAACCAAAATCGTATTGGTGTTGTTTTATAACTTGACGTTATTCATGCATTTCTATGGCCTTAACCAACTATGTTGTGTAGAGACTGCTCATTCATGAGTACATTCATATCCTTCTTTTGTCTTCGTTTGGATGTTTAAAAAATAATGGATGAACCAAAATCGTATTGGTGTTGTCTTATAACTTGACGTTATTCATGCATTTCTATGCCCTTAACCAACTATGTTGTGTAGAGACTGCTCATGAGTACATTCATATCCTTCTTTTGTCTTCGTTTGGATGTTTAAAACATAATGGATAAAATAGAGGCTTAATATAGACATATAAATCCATGTGTGCCAATTTGAAATGTTATCTTAGCTTTTTACTGTGAGTTTATACAAGGGTTTAGTTGACCATAAGTAGATAAGATCTGTCGAAAAGTCATGAGAAACTTGAGATATACAGAACTCAGAATATACTGGCTATCTGCTAATGTTGACTGTTCGTGCATATATAAGGGGTTTCAGCACTGCGCCCTTATGGCAAAAATAATATGCCGTTCAATTTCGAGTTTCCAGAACAAATTAAGATAAGCTTTCTATTTACATACTGGAAATTTGGTTTTGAGTTCCTATGACCCTAAGCTATGCAGTTTGAAAGAAATTGTTATGGCAAGCTTATAAAAACTCCAAACTGTTCAAACATGCACTAAATTGTCAAAATTAGGGTAGTCATCCCCGTACTCTGTGGTTGAGCATTATTCCTAAATTTTCTCCATCTCAAAGAGAATTATCCATGCACTTTAATTAGCATGGTTTTGTTGAAGATGTTCCTCTTGACACACTGTTCAACATGTTCTTGTTTTTTTTGCCCAAATTTCTGCTGAAGTATTTTGAGCCTGTCAACACTCAACAGCATACTCAGTTAAATGTTTCACAAAGGTATATCCGTGATGTCAGGTTTGATTTTGTAATGCTATGTTTACTCATGAATTTCGCTTCTTGCCGCTTGCAGATCCTGCTATCTCTAAATGGCTTTGATGATCCCAGCACGAGAGTTCTTGCGAAGATCGAGTATGTTGCAATATCTCAAGATTAAGATGTTACTTTGGTAACATATTTTGCAATGCCTTTTGTTAGGCTACATCTCGTTCTCACTTGTTACTTTTGCAGTTATGTATTATCAAGTCACAAGAAGACAGTATGGGATATTAAACTTTTCAATACTGCCATCACCGTACCGTTTGAGAATACCAATTATGGAATGCATAAAGTGGTATAGATCTTTCATGCAATCTACTCTCTAATTAGTTATTTCCTTTTCTTCATGCGCCTGAGATGTATGTAATCTGCGTTTGTCGCACATGTTATGCCTTGTATATTTTGAGTTCAAGCACATACTTATACAATTTGTATGGTTTTACATATACATGGACTTGATTGGCCTTTTGCATGTTCAGCGAAATCAATTATGGGTGTTGAAATCAATTTTTTGCGATAGTAATAAATGTTAAGCTCTTGTTTTCTTCTGTTTATGTTGTTTGTTTTGATCCAGGAGAACATAGTTAAATGTGATCCAAGAATTATATTATGGCTCCATCCTTCTGTTCTGTAGATGATATGATGAATAATCTGAAGTGCCTGCACTGCAGTCTATCGTGTGAGATTGCAATGTCATGGGCTCTATTGAATTAAAAGATTCATTGTACTGATGAGAGTATAGCTGTTTTGGTATTCGAAAAGATTTAGGTACACGCTCATCGTAGCTGTTCTTGCTAGATATGCAAGAACGAGATTGCAAACATCGAAGCATAAAATCATTACTCTGCACCTCCGAGAAAGTTCTGTCCAGAGCTGTTGCCATTGACTTTTGTGCTGCTCCTTCTCTCATGACTAATCTCTTAAAAGAAGTCGTATTTCTCTTGCATCAAAATCATTTCTGGCTGGTAAAAGCTTCTTAATAAAGTTAGGGTTTCCTAGAGGATTTTATTAGATGTACATCTTTTCTATGTGTTCCTAGGTTTTGTAGAGGATTCCAAACTGGAATCTTGTCTAACCTGATAAGTTTTCAACAGTCTATATCCTGTAACCTCCCACTTTTGTTTTAATTTGTCGGTTTCTTAATTTTGCAGATAGTTGAAGTAGCATCTGTATCCTTTGCATCCAACATGGAGATGGACTATATTGGTTACCACAAGAGAAATCAGGCTCATGCTCAGAAAAGAAACATTCACTTCACATCTGTACCAGAGGATCTCTTATTAGGTTCCCGGTTTCATGAGCTGTATGATAAATCTGAAATTCAGATGACTGACATGCAGGTTGATAGTTCTGTTTAGTAGTTAGCTAACTATTTTTCTTGCTAATTTTTCTTATCTTTAAATTTTATTTCCTGCAGATGAAAATATTGATAGGTTCTTCCAACATTGTACCTATTATTGAGAATTTTAATGCTTCCATGAGCCTGGTTTCCTGTATTTTGTCTGATGAGCCTGGACTGAAGGCTGTGGAGGTAAGTGTGTCGCTGTCTAACTTACACAAACAGAATACACGCAATTCTTCCTTCTTTTTTGGATGATGACATGCAGAGACTATAATTAGGGATGGTTTTGTACTTTTGTCCTGGACTACCATGAGTATAAGTAGGAAAGATATTTGATGTGGTTAGTCCCACCGATGAATATTATATAGATGCCTGTATGAAAAGTGATAGGACTGTCCTTGAACTCATGCTTAAATAGAATAGTATTTATGTAGAAAGGGGTTGTAAGAAAATCACAATGTGCTGTGTCAAGCGAGCAACACAATGACAAATTGAGTATCTTATCTTCAATTAACAAAGTTCAGTGTGTCTGTAAATCGAAGTTTGATGAACTTTTTAAGGAGGGTAAAGAAGTATCTAATGGATAGTTTTTATTTTTTTTTTTTTTTTTTTTTGAAGAGGCAAATCTATTCTACTCCTACTCCTACACTAACCCAATACCAACCTTATACCCACACCAATACCAACCTTATATCACCAAATAAATCTTCACCTCCGGGAATCGAACCCGGGACCTATCACCATTACACCCTGCACCTTACCACTGCACCACCCTCCTGGGTTCATCTAATGGATAGTTAATCAAATGTGCTTTTAAGATTTAGTGAAGTATTCGCTATTTGGATGTTTTACATAATGAACTTGGCCAGATTTTTTGCCTGAAATATTCCATATGTTCAAGACAAGTAGATCTTTTCCTTTCCTGAATTTCCAGTTGTCAACATTAATTAACTATTGCAATTCTAAATTATCTCAGTACCGTTGTTTGTGATAGCTATGTCAATTGGTGGTAGAAACAATTACATTTTCACCACGGGAATCCTTGATAGTCAGGTGGTGGTGATGCATTCAAGCAGTGAGCCTATAATATGCAACAAAGCCACTATATATGAAATAGAATCTTTGATCGTGCAAGTGATGACTATCCATTTTGGAGTAGTGGTCGTATAGCAATGGCGAAAAGCAAATCCACCAAACAAAACCATCAAGAAATCCACATGATCATTGACTTTAGAGATGATGATCAAGTAAAAACTTAAGGCAACCAAAACTTTATTGAGAATTGGTGAAGAGCAAGATGAAACATAATAACTTATGAAATTCTATGGAAAGAATGACCTCCATCATCTTTGTATTAGCCCAGCATATCTAAAACCCAAAATTTAAAAGAAGGAGCACTGCTTAAATAGAGATAAGGATGCTTAGATGAAACTTATTAGCCTTGATACCCATGGATTTGTTTCCATGAATATCTGGTTTCATAAGAACTCTCACCCAACTGTAGGTCAAAAGTAGAAACAGAAGATATACATCTAACATGAAAGCTCAAACTTCAAGATAGGCATCTAATATCTGGTTTCCATGAATATCTGGCTCCTCAACTATTTCAACTATAAGCTCAAACTTAGAGAGAGGCCAGGAAGTCATTCTTCTGTCATATTTCTCCAGCAACTCCCCTCCTCCACCCCAACACGAGTTCCAGAGATTATCTGAAGTTTTTTTATCAGTGTGTGGTATGCATTAGAAACTGAGTTTTATTTTTTAGATCTTTATTTTCGATCTTTGAATTGGTTATTTGTTTTTCAGGTTTGTGTAAAGGTGCCATCATTCACTGCTCACTTCTCTGCATCCATTTATGGCGTAGTTCTGGGATTACTTACGCAATACAATCTGCTTCTTCCTTCTCCAGACCCTCCAGGCCCACTGGATCCGATGCCAAATGAGTTAAAGAAGACATCTGTACTTCCCTGGGTGTCTATTGATATTAGTTTGGGTGCTATATATTTGATGGTTGATCTAGAAGATGATATAACTGATGATGGCTGCATCCTGAAGCTGCGTTACGAGAAGCTAAGTGTTCGGTATGTTACTTTTTTATTTTTTCTCAGAAGCATTAATTATCTAGTTAGTAAATTTACGTTCATGCTTCCTGCTTCTCTTATTCATGTAACCTGTACACTTCAGTGCATACTTTGACAAAGCAGACGGACACTTTATCACGTGTCATGCATATGGCTCTCCTATTAAAAAATAACTCAATACAAGAATAATACTCCCTCGTTCCAATAAAAACTTCCGAACTTTCCATTTTTGGTGTGACATTACAAACTTCCTAACCTATAAATGGAAAGTTTTTATCCCACCCACCAATTTTTTATTATTTATCTTTCTTACTTTTCCGCTACTTTATTCAGTCTCTCTCTTACTTTATCATCCATTTTCAACTTTTTTTCACACAATACTCTCACAAACCTAATTATTTTATTAATATTCCTAAATTCTAGAGAAAGTAAGAGCTTAGGAAGTTATTAAAAGACCAGAGGGAGTATAAAACAAACAAAATACTCCAAATCTTGAAGGTTTGAAGTAAGATGTTAACATTCGTGTTTGTTGATACATGAGAAAGCCGTTGATAGATTGGTTTTGGGTTTAATTGGTGCTATTAGTATTCAGCAATATTAAGTTACCTGCTGATCAATTTTATAACGATATTCGATCCTGCCTTAATGTCATTTGTTATCTATTTCATTATGCTACATGCAAATAAATTTCACATTTCTTGCACGCATGCGAAATGAATTGGGCACAATATTTCAGGAGGTGTTTAATATATTGATATATAGTACAAGTGGGGTATATTGGAGTAGTAAATGAAAAGTAATGTAGTACAAGTGGGGTTGAATTGTGGTAGTATATTGATATATAGTACAAGTGGGGTAGGAGTGTGTGCTTTAAAGTAATAAAAGGTTTCTTTTTTTGGACATGGTGCATTTCTGGGCGGACGCCCAAAATGGAAAGATGGTGCATTTCTGAGCGGATGGGGGGAGTATGAAAGAACTTCATGATAATATCTGCCAACTAAACTAAAATGATCTGTTATGAACCCTCTTTGATCTTAAATCAAGATTTCATGTTGTAATTAATATCTCATTTCCTGGTTTTCCTTATGTGTCTTCTCTATCCCCTTGACTCCACTTTCCATCCCCCATACTCCCAGTCCACAAGATAAACATTTTTACATCTCCAGATGTATAACTCTTCCGGGTGTGCATGTTGTCCGAATTTTGATGAATCTTATTTATTTTATTTTTACCATCTTCCATGTTTAAGTTATTTGGATATGCCTGGGTTTGAACCATCTAATGGATTGGTGTACTGGAAATTATTGAACAGATTATTTTGTCTTGTCCGATATATCTTTTTGTGATTGGTAGATTTTAACAAACAACTTTGCTTTATTTTAACTGATTCGTCCTCACGATTTATATCCTAGTCATGCAGATAGGTTAGGTATATATTCCATCTCTTAGCAGTCGTGCTGCATATATTTTAGGACAATATACTGAGGAGATTTAGAGGGATGAGAAACATTGTTCCTTTAACTACCGGATGAAACACTTTTAGAGCTTGGAGAAGGAATCTGAAAGACAAAGATAAAAAGATCTTATGGAATCTTATTCCCGGCTGCATGTTTTGGTGCATTTGGATTGAGAGAAGCAATAGATGCTTTGAGGGAGTTTCTAATCCTATTCAGAAGTTGGTTGAGAATCTTTTTGGGTTGTTACTTCGCTGTTTCAATGGAGCAGCAATTAACCCCGTGCCTGATAACTTTAGCCTTTTATCTTGCTCGTCTACTTTGTTGTAATACACTCCCCGTGTATTTCTCTCTTTTTGAAT